>KN169450.1:8436-36510 GCA_000757755.1 Steinernema glaseri
ACACTTGATCCGCGAAAATCTATATGACAGTGATGTAGATGCAGGCAATTCCCTGGGCAGTTCTATCACTATTATGTAGACCTTCTTATGGCTGTAATTGGTGATTATTATTTCAGTGCACAACCGAAGAAAGTTCCGAGCGCGCCAGAAGAAGAAGTTCGACAAGAAGATCGCCCTTAGCCCAATGCCACTCCACTTCCCCCAGTCGCCAGCGGCTCCACTCCCTCCGGAGCTCCAGAACGAACTCAACAGTAGGCATCGCCCAGGTCTCCTTGACCCCGAGTCTTCCGTTCAGATCTTCCCAGGATTCCGAAGGACTGCGTCAGCCAAACCAAGCTACTTGGGAAAGGCAGTTTCGGGGAGGTGTACGAGGGCGTGGCCTGCAACATTCCTCAAGTAGGACCCAAGGGCGTGCGTGTGGCGATCAAGACCCTCAAGACGGGACACTGTCCCGAGGACAAAGTGAAGTTCCTCAAGGAGGCGATCCTCATGAAGTAGGTGATTGTGATGGGCTTCTTCTCACCACGCCTTTCAGCAACTTCGACCATCCGAACATCGTGCGTCTTCTGGGAGTCGCCTTCGATAGCGAGCCGAACTTCTTGATCATCGAGCTGATGGAAGGCGGCGACCTCCACGCGTTCCTTCGCTCCTCGTAAGTGCCTACTTCCCTAGCCGGAAGTGAATTCCGAGACTACTTCAGGCGACCCCGAGGCTCTCTGCCCTCACAGCTCTCCCTCCTCGACCTGCTGGCGATGATGATCGACATCGGCCGCGGCTGCGCCTACTTGGAGATGAACAAGCACGTGCACAGGGACCTGGCGGCGCGGAACTGCCTCATCTCCTCCCGGAACGCGCAACTGCGCGTCACGAAGATCGCCGACTTCGGCCTGGCGCGCGACATGGAGACCGCCGAGTACTACCGTATCAACGGCGAAGACTTCTTGCCGGTCCGCTGGCTGGCGCCCGAGTCCGCCCTAGAAGGCGTCTTCACCTCCAAGTCGGACGTTTGGGCCTTCGGTGTGCTCCTCTGGGAGATTCTCACGCTGGGAAGGACGCCCTACGACAAGATGGACAACCGACCCATGTTGAGCTACGTGCAGAGCGGAGGCACCTTGGAGAAGCCGTCCCACTGCCCTGAGGAGATGTAAGAAGGCTTAGGTGGGACTTTATGAGAACCCCTCTTCAGATTCAACGTCGTCAAGGAGGCGTGGGTGTACGAACCCGAGAAGCGACCTCGCTTCGCGGACCTCCTCCCGAAGCTTGAGGCGCTCAGAGGCAAGCGGGAGTTCCAGAACGACACGCCGTTTCCTCCGATCGATGGCTTCGACCTCTCCGTCGACTCGAGGGATGGAAGCACGCGATTCGACAAAAGTGGTACGGAAGAGAAGGGGCTTCTTCAGTGACTGTGGCATTCAGATAACTCCGCCAGAAGGGCCGGACGGCCGGGAGGATTCTTCCGACAACGCGACAAGGTCTCTCCGAGTCCTTTGGTAAGCCTTCAATGTCATAGCCTTCTCAAGACGTCCTCGTTCCAGCCTACCCAAGAGCAACTCGACGGGAACTCCTACGCCTCACACCCCAGTCGTGTGCTGTCCAACGAGACGCTCTCCACACTTTGTGACTACGACAGTGTCCCCGGAGGCTTCACCAACGAAGGATTCCTACACAGTGACTACTATGGTATGGAAACCCCTCTACTAGTTTGAAGAAGGTCTCCCGAGGGCTTCTTCGTTCATAACCTTTGTCCGTCCTTTGTCTCGTCCTTAAAAGCACTTTTTAGAAACCCCGGTGAGCAAGAGGTCGTCCACGTCGCAGAGTTCTTCTGCGCGCTACGCCCATGCGAAACCTCGCGCTCCGCCGCCTCCTCCTCCGGCGCAGAACGGAGACGCAGACTCGTCGTCTACGTCTAGCATCGGCCCCGCCAAAGTCAGTCGCGTCTAGCCCCAACGCAGACGTCTCAAATACGTGTCTACTCTTCAGTGGCCTTCTTGCCCCTCTCCAGTGCTCATATGTATGTAAATACACAGATATCTAAATAAACAGTTTTATCCTCTTAATCGGTTTCTAAAAAACACCCGCGTTGTCGTCCTTGGACCATCTGCTCCTCACACGTCCTGGAACTCGACGACTCCGAAGTCGCGCTTCCCTCCGCGCTTGCCCAGCAGTGTCGTCGGGCCGATAACCATGTCGTGGCCAAGAGCCTTACACATGTCGTAGAGGACGAGCGCGGAGACCGAGGCCGCTGTCAACGCCTCCATCTCCACCCCCGTCTCGAACTTTGTCTTCGCACGAGCCAGGATCTCCACTTTGTTCTCGGCCTGGAAGGAGAGCACAGGATGAAGAAGGTAGAACATTGTAATCACCTCAAGAAGCCTCAGCTCGACCTTCACATCACTAAGGGGAATGTTGTGACAGAGTGGGATGAGATCGGAGGTCTTCTTGGCAGCTGAGATGCCCGCAAGACGCGCCACGGCGAGGGCGTCACCCTTCGCAATTCGATTTTCTTGGAGCGCCCGCATGATGGTGGCGGAGACGAGAACCTCCGCGCGGGAGAGGGCCACCCGGAAGGTGGCCTTCTTGGAGGAGACGTCCACCATGGTGGCCTTGCCTTCGGAGTCCACGTGTGTGAGACGGTCGGAGGGGCGAGAAGATGAGCAAAATAAACGATAGGAGGAGACTCGGGGAAATACTGAAAGAAACGTATTGCATAGTCGTATTCGATAAGAACTTACCTTTTGAGTTACAAAATAAGGCCGACTGAAGTGAAGAGGAAGGAGAGATCGGAAGATAAGGAGCTACGGTGAATGGAGAACGATCTGCAAAGGAACGGTCAAGTAGCCGCTAGGACACGTTCGTACTACCGTTTACCCACCGATTAGAATCATGGGTCGGTTCTTCATGGCCGTCAGAGTGTCGATTCCTGAAATGACAAAGGTATGTGGTTGAATTGAGATGATAAATTGTAGATTTAGGAGATCCCCTTACCGGCATGCTGCTTCTTCTTCCTGCGGACGGCGCTTCCGATGACCTGGATGAGCTCCTCGTCCGTCGCGCCCTTCCGCATCTCGTCCCGTAACGAAACCTCCGAGAGGCCGTGGAGGCACACTTTCAGATTCCCGTCGGCGGTGATTCGAAGACGGTTGCACGTGGAGCAGAAGTGCTCCGACATGGAGGAGATGAAGCCGAACTTGCCGCGGAATCCGTGAACCCCGTAGGCCTTGCTCGTGTCGTTGGGCGCGTCCCGTAGTCGGACGACCTCCTGGAAGTGGTCGACGATCGTCTTCAGCATCTCCTTGTAGGGAACCATCTTGCGCACGTCGAAGCGATTTCCACCGAACGGCATGTACTCGATGAAGCGCACGTCCAGATTCTTGTTCTGAAGGCAATGTAGGAGTTTACCTTCTAGAACGGATATATACCTCGGTGAGTTTTACGAAGTCCAAAACTTCGTCGTCGTTCGTTCCTCGGATAACGACGCAGTTGAGCTAAAGACTCGCGCATAAGAAGAAGATTTAGGAGGGGTTTACAGCAAACTTCAGATTCAATTTGGGAATTCGGACTCGCCTTAAGCTGATCAAACATAGGCTCGGCGAGGTCGATCAGCCGTAGAACCTTGGAAAGGCCGTTCCTTCGAGTCATGATCTGGTACTTGTGCTCCACGAGGGTGTCCAGGCTCACGTTGAGTTTCGAGAGGCCCGCCGCCACGAGAGCGTCCAGTTTCCGCGCCAGCACGATGCCGTTAGAAGTCATTCCGATCTGTTGGATCCCGGGGATCTTGGCAAGGCGTCCTGAAAATGGAGATAAAGGCAAGAAGGAGAAACTGATTCGAACCTACGATCTCCACGAGGTCTTTGCGGACCGTGGGCTCTCCACCTGTGAGACGGATCTTGTCGACGCCAAACTCAGCGAAGAGCGTCGCCAGGCGGACGATCTCATCGGCTGAGAGGAGCTGTTCCGAAGGCGACAGTGGAACGCCCTCCTCCGGCATGCAGTAGGTGCCTGAACACGGATTGTGAATGAGAAGAAGAACTTTAGCACGGCCTTCCTCTCCCAAACTGAGGTTCAGGACAAGCCACGACTATAAGTAGGTCACTTATGACAACATACATCGAAGATTGCATCTCTCGGTGAGCGAAATCCGAAGGTAAGTGTGTTGTCGCCGGAAGTCGTCAAGAAGAGGGTGTTGCGTCAACTTCTCCACGGGCCTCGGCTTCGGCTTCGGAGACGGAACTTCTTCGGGGAGTTTCACGACCTTCAGACGGCACTGCGACGCCGCCGGCGAAGTGGAGAAGTGCGAGACGAGAGACGCAAAGGCACTTCGTCTCATCGTCTGTGTCTCGTCTGCAATTCGTCTGTGTCTCGTCTGCAATTAGTCTCTGCTAGACCGATTAGTTCTGTCACTGACAGAAGCGCACTAAATGTGATCGCGAAGGGACAAACATAAGAATAAAGAACGTCGATAACAAACAAAGCAACCAGTGATCGGAGGAGCAAACGCTTCGATTAGATCGAAAGCCACAGCCACCGAGAAGTTGTGCAGTGTTTCTGAGTCCAGTTCCAGCTGGTGACTCCGCCCACGAATCAAGGATCAGAGATCACAAGACATACCACTTCTGAGGAGCGCATGGCTCTAAAGGTCGTGCAAAGGACATAAAATTTTTGTGTCGCGTCTCCGATGTCTCAAACATAAAGAATCTGCAAGATCGAGACAGCGAGGACACGTCTCTTATTAGATGCCTCCAGGCCGATCAGTCCGACTTCGAGAAGATAAGGTAAAGTAGGAAAACATCGACACAAACATTTACTGAGACCAGTTCCAAATCAACTTCATTCACGGACAACACCCCTGCAAGCAAATAATTAACGTATAACAACCAAATCGATCTCGAATCACAGGCGAGAAGCCTAGAACTTGAAGTTTGTGCTCTTCCTCTTCTCCGAACCCGACGATGACTTCTTGGTCTCGTGTGCTTTTCGCTTCCTCTGGAACGAATCGAGTTTAAGAGAGTGCAGTTAAGGCGCCACTTACATTTTGTTTTGCAGAGTGCTCAGCCACCATATCCGAGAGGTCGTCGTTTTCGGTATCGGCTTCCTTCTGTCCCTTCTGCTTCCGTAGCTGTTCCTCGTACTTCTGTTCGAGACCGCGCATGTCGGACATATCCAGGTCTTCAGGATTCAGCGAGAGTTCGATTCCGTCCGCGCTCACAGCTTTTTTCTAAAATATCAGTCGTAAGGGTGTCAATAAAGGGTACATACCGCGTTTATGTCGTAGACGTGCGTGGATGCCATCATCTGTCCAGAAAGGCGTTCTACGCGCTTCTCAGGGAGGACAGTGTACAGAGGAGCTGGAGTGTTGTCACCAGCGACGCTTTCATCGCCCTTCTTCTTCCGGAATTCTATGTTGTCCGGAGTCTCAGCACCCACAGGAACTCCAGAAGTCATTCCACTGGGAGTCGCGAAGCCTTCCGTGGGAGCGGGCGTGATGAAACCGCTTTCCACAGGGACCTCCTCGCCATCCATGTCGACGTCCTCCTCTTCTTCGGACTCTTCATCGCTGCTCTCCACGTCGCTGCCCATCTCACCCCAGTGCTTGCGTTCGATCTTAGATTCGTCCTCGATGTCGGGCAGAGCCGGAACCTCTAGTCCGAAGACGTCACCGTAGAGTGGTTTTCCGTATTCGTCGACGGGAGGCTTTCCCCAACCACCAGCGTGGTATCCGAAGGCGCAACCCTCGGGGATTGGGCTGTTCAATCCAGGAATCTTGAGATTGGGATACGATGGGGGAGGTCCATAACGCTGCATGGCGATGAGCCATGGAGGAGGGAACTTCTGGGAGTTCTGAAATTAGATGGGCTTCGATTAAAATCATACGAGAAGAAGAACATACCGGGCCGACGGGCATACCAAGCGCGATTCTCAGTTCATCGCTCAAGGTGCCGGGCTTCTTCTCCCTCATCTGCGTCTCCAACTCTTTTCCCTCGTAGTACAGTTCACCCATTTTTGTCATAACAGGTTTCGTCTGCCACTTGAAGAAGGCATCGTGCAGCTTCTGGTAATCGATGTCGATCTTTCCCAGCTTCGGACGGGCTCGTTCCCTCATTTTACCTTTGAGCGACTGGTTTTCTTCCTTCTCCCACATCGACTCGCGCATCTCCATGATTCCAGTCCTCTTGATGAACTCGGGAAGCTCGAAAGGCGCTCTCTCAAATCCTCGCTTGCCAGCCAGGTACTTTCTCTTGGCATTCCAGTGACGGGGCACAGGAACTGTGTTACGGTAAGCTTTGAGGATGACGAGAAGAACGGGATCCCGGGATGTGACATCGGCCCATTCAACGACGTCTGGACGCATCGTCTCCTTAAATGAGAATATTAAGATTACGGTAGGGGTTACGGTCTATTAGTCTAGGTTAAGTTTACTACTTCTTCATTTTAGAGAGGCTAACCCAGGCTATGCATCTTAGGATTCGACTCACCTCCTTCAACTTGGCAATTGAGGGCTGCATGGAGAGGCGCATCTTCCTTCTGCTCATCTTCTGGACCTCTCCGCTCTCCTCGAGCTCCCGCCTCTTCTCGTTCATCTCCTCTTGGAGAATCTGTTCCGAAAGAGCGGCTTTGTTCGCGGTCGTCATCTCGACCTTATTTCCGCTGCGATCGTAGCGTTTCAGCACATCGGTAGTTTCGTCGCCTTCCGAGGGCTAAACAAAAGAACTAAAGGGAGCATATGGTGCACACAAACCTTGAAGAAGTCGAGGACTTTGCTGAAGTACGCGAAGTTGGGATCACTCGAGTCCAACTTCAGCTCTTCGGCCACATAGTCGATGTCCACTCCGAGGTCTTCTTCGGTGTCTTCGTCCGCCTCCTTCGACTCCGCTGACGATTCGCCGTTCTCCTTAGGAGCTGCTTCGCCATTTTCTTGTTCTCCGTTCTCTTTTGGCTTTGCGCTTTCGGCTTCAGCGTCAGTTTCGCTCGCCTCAACGGCCGAATCGCTTTCGAGATCGACGTCATCGGCCTTCTTCTTGTTGCGCTTCTTGGATGCCTTCTTCTTCTTTGCCTTCTGACGCTTTCGCTCAATCTCCTAAACGAAGGGTGGTAAACGAGAAAGGACAGAAGCAAGAGGTAAGAGAAGATGTTCTGGAAAGACTGAGGTGAGGCTCAACCCCAAAAAATTCGAAAATGGTGTGGAGCTGCGCCACTCCTAATCTTAAAACCGGAACATTTATCGTGATTTTGTAAACAGCTGTTGAGCATTTTGAAGATTTAATCAGCTTCTTGCCCAAGGACGGGCCAGAATGAAGAAGGGAGATAAGGAATACCGAAAAATATATTTTTTTGGGGGGATTTGCTTTCTGTAATCCTTCAAATTGCTATATAAAATACCCTTCACTCTATCGTCAATGTTCAAACTTAATAACATCTTCTCAAAGTCCCAAAGAAGTCAAAATGAAGGGCTCACCTGAAGCTCCTTAGCTGTCAGTTCGCGGGTCTCCTCCTCCTCGTCGGACTCGACGCCGTTCATGACAGCAGCGGCGACTGGCTCCTCTGCCATGATTCAGTCTGCAACAGTAAAGCCGTTTATTGCCGAGAGCGAAGAAGCGAAATCGCGGATATCCAAAAGCCTCACCCGTGAAACTCCAAAAGGCGATGCGCGCATTTTTCGAACCTTTGACGCAATACCGTAACCGCTCTCGCCAGATTCAGGGCGGGCATGTTGGGGTACCACATGCTTTGAGACAGTTCCGAGACGTCTCCGCTGTCTGTGTCTGTGATGGACGGGTCTGAAGCAGATCGGCGTCTGCAAAAAGAGGAATCAGGTGAGAGCGACCGAAGCGCCCAGTCGAAGTACACGCGCTCTCCACGGCAACGTCGCCGGTTTCGAGTTCATTTCTCTCCCGACGACGATGTTCCGTCTCGCGGCGTCTCGACTTTCTCTGCCGGCCTCCAGGCTCTCCGGCAAGACCGACATCTTCGGCGGAATCACGGTCGACTCCTTGGAGGTTCCGTTCGAAGAAGCCGACTCAGGAGCGGCCGAAGAAGCGCTTGTCGCGTCACTCGACCACTGGAAGACCGAAGGAGTGCGTGGAGTGTGGTTTTGTGTCGCAAATAAGGTCACTTGGAGTTTGTTTTTTTCTTCTGATGAAGATTTATGTTTAGAGCTGCTTCTGGGTTCCGATTTTGGTGAAAGCAGGGTTCGATTTCCACCATGCCCAGCCAGGGTACGTGATGCTCACAAGATGGCTGCCCTCTACCAAGAACAATCTTCCGCGGTACGCATTTTTTCTCTATGGTGATGTTTGATGTTTGGAAATTAACCCTTTCGTTGGAATTCAAGATATTTCCCAGGGATCTTAACCCAAAGCTCCAAGCCTCAGCGATCCTATCGTGTCCAGAAAGATGGGACCGATTTATTCAACCCCTAAAATGGCCAAAAATGCCAATAATACTGTATTTTAATATTCAGTGCTTTTAGGTACCCATTCACGACCATTGGCGTTGGAGGCCTAGTCGTCAGCTCCGATGGACGAATCCTCCTGATGAAGGAGAAACGAGGCCACTACCTCGGATGGAAGTTCCCAGGCGGCGCCTCGGATCCCGGAGAATCGCTCTACGAAACTGCCGAGCGAGAAGTCTTCGAAGAAACAGGAGTAGAAGCCAAGGCGACGAGTATCCTCTGCTTCCGGTGAGCACTTCCAATTGTTCCCTTCTTGAATCCACCCTGTTTCAGCCACGCATCCCGAGGCTGGAAGGATAACATGGACATCTACTTCGTCTGCGTGATGCGCCCCATGGACGAGCAGAGCATGGAGCTGAAACCATGCCCCAACGAAACCGCAGAGTGTCAGTGGATGTCACGCGAGGACATCAAGGCCATCGAGCGGACGACCACCTTCCCGCTGAGGATGGTTCTGGACAAGTACGACGGCCTGCTCGCTTCGGGGCCGGACCGAGGCTGCCATCTGGAGACGTTGTCCGTGGGAAATCGCTCCTGGCAGCTGTACCAAGTCGAGTAGAAGATCGGAATGCCTGTACAAAAGTTGTCAAGATGAATGGGACATAAACTCCGTTCTCCGGTCTTAGAGGATCATTTGATCTCGCGAGAGCCGTAAAAAAGGCTGGATTGATGTGCCCAGATCGCAACAAATACTCGTGATCGATAGATCGATGGGCAGCCAGGGGGAAGAGGATCGATGCACACGCAGAAGAGGATCCGTCGAGTGTCAGCGCGCCGAAACGAAGGAGGTGCGGCGTGTAAACGAGGCAATTATCGCATAATTCAGGTGTAATGTTTGCGATTGATGTATCAAAAGGGTGTTCAGCTCTCGGGCCAGCCGGCTGCACTCAATCTCCGTCGCCGCAGCGCCTTCCTCCAGGCTCCATTGTTTTTCGTCCTCGACAGCTGCCGCATTGTCTTCGCCGTGGAATCCAGCACCGGCAGTCCCGCTTTGTTTTTCATATTCCTCGTCATCCGCGCCTATTTTTGGTCCCCGACCACTTCGGGCACCATGGCCAGTTTCCTGAAGAAGATGGTGTCCAAGACGACGGCGAAGTCGCGCTCCAAGTCCCCAGTGAAGTACAGTAACCCGACGGAGCGGAGCTCCGACTTCGAGCACTGGACGCACCGACCGCTCCCGGTGCCCCCTCTGGAGCCTCCGCAGGCCTACTACACGATGCTCTCGCACCAGATGCCCGAGCGGACCCGCGAGGTACGTCACAGTGCGTAAACACGTCGTCACACGATGAAGAAGATCGATGCGGCGACGAATCTGGCACTCTTTACACTTCGATCGCCCTTTCAGCCTTCTTCATACATGATTCCCCCGACCCACCAGAGCTCCTCCGGCCACCTCCAGATGCACCCTCAGCACAGCCTCCAGATTCCGCCGAGTCCGAACCTCCCGCGGCACACTCCCTCGCGCCTCTGCAATGGATTCGGAGGATCCACGGAGGTGAGTTCTAGGAGTATAGGCAAGGAATTCAAAGAATTCAACCAGGAGTGGTGACGAAGGATAAAATCTGGAATATTACTCTGAATATTAGTCAACATAGTCTTTAACCCAGCACTTCAGGAGAAACTTTGGTTCAATAAACACTCGAAAATGATCTCCTCTTTCCCCTTTCTTTGCTGCTCCCCGGGTCTTTGGCCTCTTTTACGTTCCGGGAGTATGGGCTTAATTTTGAAGGATAAGATCTGGCGGTTGGATATTCGAATTTAGATCTTTCTTTTACCACATAATTCTTAACCCAATCGGCACCTAAAAGTACTTCAGGAGAGACCCTCGGTCACTAAGCACTCAAAAATGATCTCCTCTTTCCCCTTTTTCCTGCTCCCTGGGTCCTTCGCCTTTTTACGTTTTTTTGCGACCGGAAATTAACATTTGTTTTTCGGCGACCAGGAAGCCGTCGCCGCTTCGCATAAATCAAAGACGTCACGTCTCGTCTTTCGTCTCTGAGACGTCGCTTCAGTTGTCCTTACACTTCAACGAAAGTTTATAAAACCTACTGATCCCTTTGTTGTTAAACATTGCTGTAAGACATCGGAAAAAGTGATGTAAAACCTATGTTCAATTTCTTCGAAGCTCAGAACCATCCTAAGACCCTCAGAACCCTCCCTTCCAGTACGGCATGGAGCATGGATGTACGAACACGTGGAACACGGAGACGACCTCCGCCGGGAGCTACAGGGACCGCGCGGCTTCTAGCCACTCGCGGCCACGCTCCGCGAGTCCACGGAAGTCTCCGCACGACTCCTTCTCCAACGGCGGCGTCCACAAGGCGCGCAGCAAGTCGCCGACCAAGCGCTTGCAGCAACGCGCCATCGTCCACAACTACGACTACTTGCAGCCACAGTGCCGGATAGAGGGATGCACCGCCTCCATCGTCGTCCATGTAAGTTTGGGTCCTTGTGAGGATCAGGAAACAGAGGGATAACGAGCTATCGCCTGGAAACGTTTATGTTTGGGGACTAAAGAGATGGAAACCGTGGACCCCCAAGACGTTTTCCAGACGAGGAAGAGTCTATGTGAGGATCCGGAAACACCCGGAAGACAAGCTATCGCCTGGAACTGAATAGATTCTTTATTTAAGGGCCAAAGAGATCCAAGATTGGAAACTATGAACCCCAAGTATTTAGCCGTTTTCTATTCTTTACGTTAAGTTATTCTTTACGGAAACAGGTTACGTTTGGGGGCCAAAGCGATGGAAAGTGTGGACCGTTTTAGTATTTTAGTATTTTTTAGAAGTATTTAAACGTTTCCCATCCTTGATAACCGGATTCCGAGCATTTCGTTGCAGGACTCGCGGTTCCTCGTCTGCAAGCACCAGCTGAGCCACGCCAGCGAGTACTTCCGCTCGCTCTTCCTGAACAACGCGGCCCTTCCCTTAGAAGGCGTTCGTCAGAACGCGCTTAACGAGTTCGCCATCGTGGTCTCCGGCCTCTCACACCCTTCTCCCAGCACTCAGTTCAAGTGGTTCGTAGAGAGCGCCATCCCGACGCCCATGCTTAAGGACATCACAGGTACGTTCCGCTACAGTAGGCCAAACCGTCTTGTCTTGAAATCCCAAAATTCTTGTTCCATCAAGCAATCCTTCCCCTCTGATATCCTTATCAGCTCTGGTTCTGCCTCTCAGAAGCTCATATTCCTTCAGATGACACTCTGGAGACCTGTATGCGCCTCTCGAAGCGCTTCCGGGCACACGGCCTGGAACTCCGCTGCTCCAAACACATCCAGGAGTTCGTCAACTACAAGCCGCCCATGGTGGCGCTCTGCTGGCTGAACTGGTGCCTGAAGCACCGCTTCGAGAAGCCGGTGACCGACTCGTGTCTCCCGAGCGTGGCGCGGCTCCCGCTCGCCAGCCTGGAGAAGCACCGCGCGATGATCTCCGAACGCATCCTGGCCGACATCCTGGCGGCGAAGTTGAGGACCTGCTACGAGCAGGTAGGCGCCCCATTAATGACCCCGGAACGACCCTTCAACGACTGTTTGCAGAGCGTCTCCGTGTTCCAAACAATCCACAAGATGGATCACTTCTCGGTGGACGTGGAGAGGTGTCCGCGCTGTGGCCGGCAGAGGGACCAGGGCAAAGTGAGGATACAGGCCAGTCCGTGCAGGTGCGTAAGCCTTCTAGGGGGAAAGTGGGGTCTGATTTGAGTGGGAATGAGGGTGAGAACCAGCTGGATGTCGATATAAGAACTCTTCAATTCAGTTTCTCCACTTCTTGCTTTCAAAATTAAATCTTAAGGTTGAAATTAGCTTAATAGGACCTCCCTTGACTTGACCAGGGATAGTTCGTTTGATGCAGTTGGTTATTCACTTTCTGTTTCATTAGGTTTGAACCTAAGTTTAAAAGGTTTGACATTTAAAAATAATAGGGACTAAGGGTTTAGAATGGGAAAACAAACTGTACATACTAATGAAACAACCACGCTAATAGGATCCGCGCAAACAGCCAACAAAGCGTTCAGTTTTTCCCCTCCAGTAGCGAAACGCTAACGTCACCGTATAAATCTAATTCCAGGATGCATTACGAGTATTTGTCCCGCGGAATCAACAGTAATGTGTATCGCATCGTTAAGCTCGAAACGAGAACCGGTTCGAAATATTGGACCCAAGTTTCAAAACTTTCGATCAAAGCAACCCATTTGACCTACTTGAGCGTGGGAACACCATTTTTTTGGTGGAATTTATGTATTTTGAAGCGTTGAGGTTGATATGAGCACGTATCCTACGAGTTACACTTTAGATGAAGAGCCTAAACGTGCTACTACAACAATTAAATTTTGGCCAGAAAAATCTGATTTGACATTGATGACCTACAAGAGCGTGACAAGAATATACAACGTTTCAATCTCAAAAATCTGAGAACAATCTGAAGATCTAAGACTATGGTTGAGAAGACTAAAAAATTTTTTGGCTCCGCTTCAAACCCTTAAATTTAGAACCAACAATATTTTGTCCTAAAAACACCAACAAAGCCCTAAAGCCGAGATCCAGTACCCTATCTCCTTCTTCAGGAAGCTGCTGGGCTGTGAACGCTGCCTGAAGGACCTGGGCTGCGAGATCGAGAAGAAGAGCCAGGGCGAGTACATCGCCTTCTACCAGTGCCCCCACGGCCTCATGCCCATGGGCGACCACTCGGAGGACTGCCACTGCCAGCTTCCCGTGCTCCGACGCCACCTCTCGGCGATCCAGATCGTCGCCAGCGGCGAGGACGAGCGAAGTGAGTTCTCGCCGGAATTGAGCAAATGAGATCGTTGGTGGTTTTGTGAGAGAAGAAGTGCTATAAAGTCTAACTGCTCGGTCCTTTCTGCGGAGGGCGTTCGTTACGGTGTCAATTACTGTGCGCGGGGGAAAAAGCGTCGCGCGCGACCTCATTCCTGGCGCTTAAAAGCGGCCATTTGACGAATGAGCGAGCAGAGATGCTTCTTCGAGGGATCTTCCTAGCGATTCCGCTACTCGCTTGCGCTTTCGGTTCGTTTTCGCCCTCGCCCCTTCCACGACTGACCCGATTCGCTTCTTTCAGCGCAGCGCTTTCCGTCCCGCGACTCCGACTTCCAGCGCGGCTCTCCAGGTGAGTCTCTTTGGAGATAAGCAGGACCTAATCAGGATTTCATCGAGTTTCTTGAGGGTTTTCCTAATCATACTCATGGATTTGGATTTACATAAGCAAGGGTTTCTGATTTTGAAAATTTAGAGCTTCTTGAGGGCCCTAAACATGGTCGATGTTAACTGAAGCACGTAGATAAGAGGAACGGACCTAGAGAAGCTTTGGACTTTCCAACGTCACGTGACTCGATTTCAAACTTGGATACTTTAGAATTTTAGTTTGTTTTGTCATTAAAATTTGGGATTTCAAAAGGCTTCAACTTTGAATCGGAGCTCTCTAGTTTTTTCTCTATTTTTTCGCTCTATATTTTCGAACCAATGTTACAAGTTAAGGGTTTCCGATTTTTCAGTGTTTTTGACTCCTAACGAACTGGAAATTGCCAAAAAAATTCCTACCCCTTATCACTCCTTCACCTTCTTCAGGCGGAGGCGATTCCCGCGGACCGGCCTTCAGCCCCTACACTCCCTTCTCCACGGAGGAGTCGCTCCCAAAGCCCGTCTACGGGATCCACGACTCCGCAAGACCGTCGGACCCCTCGCCCAACTTCCCGAACGGCTCAGGGAACAACGGAAACCCTTCGAACTACGGTAGCTTCGGTCGGAATGACAATTCTCGGCCTCCGACATTCGGAGGGTTTGGAGGACGCCCGGACGGAGGATTCGGGGGAAACCCCGAGTCTCCGAGATTCGGAGGACCCGAGGAGAGGAGCGAGCATCCTTCTGGGCCACGTGAGGGGCCTTCCGATAGAAGTGGACCCGAATCCCGAGACAAATCTGGACCTTCCGGCTTCGGAGACCACTTCGGAGGGCCTGATGGTCCTGGACCTAACCGAGAAGGTGGGAGACCCCGAGAAGGCCCTCGAGATGGCCCACGGGACTTCGGAGAACGACGAGAAGGACCACGTGGATTTGGAGATCACCGGGGAGACGGATTCGGCCGTCCAGAAGGCTTTGGACGCCCCGAAGGATTCGGAGGACCTTCAAGGAACGCCCAGAATCCTGGAGCCAGTATCGTTGGAGTGAACATGCAGATGATCGCCGGCTTCATTCCTAAAGAAGGCCAAAGAGGCCCAGGAAGAGGTCCCGAAGGTGGGTCCCGAGACGAACACGCTCCCTTCTTCCTGAAGGGTCCGGGAGGTCAAGGATCCCCAGACCCGTTCCAGAGCCCTGAAGGCAGTTTCGGAAGGCATGAGCCTCGCGAGAATCGTCCCTCCGAAGGACCTTCGGAATCGAGAGAGCGCGGAAGGGACTTCCGTCCAGAAGGTCCCTTCCGAAGTGGTTCCGACGATAGATTCCCTCCTGAAGGACCTCGAGGAAGATTCGGACCGCGTGAGAGAGAAGGCGAGAGAGAAGGACCTCGTGACAGAGAAGGTTATCCTCCTCGGGACGACAGAGACGAAAGAAGGGGACCCCGAGAAGGAGGCGACGATAGAAGGGGGCCTCGAGACAGGGAATTCCCCAGAGAAAGGCCCTTCGAAGGAAGAGATCGCCCACGAGAAGACTATCCCGAAGATAGGAAGCCTCCTCGATACAATCCGGAGAACGGTCCATTCCGAGGCCCAGAAGAAGCGTTCCGTCGACCGCCGCCTCCGGAGCGACCTGAGGAGCCGGAGCGTCCGGAGAAGAGACGCCCTGAGCCTGAATCCAGGAGAGAAAGGCCGGAGCCTTCTGAGGACCGGGAGGAGCGCTACCGACCAGAGCATCGGGAAAGGGAGCCAGAAGATCGGGAATCCGAGCGGGGACGAGAAAGAGAGCCGGAGCGCGAACCGGAAAGGGAGAGGGAACGAGAATCCCGGGAATCGGAGCGCGAAAGAGAACGGGAGAATCCGGAGCCGAGAGAGGACCGCCGCCCTTCGAGAAGCCACGATGACGAAGAGGACAAAGAGGAGAGACATCAAGAAGAGAAGGAGGAGAAGAGGCCCGAGAAACGGGAGAAGGTCCAGAAGGAGAGCAAGAAGGAAAAGGGCGAGAAGATAGAGGATAAAGAGCCTAAGAAGCACGAGGAGGAATCTTCGACTGCGGCTTCACCCTCAAAGTACTCACCACTCCAGGGACCGTATCCAGAAGAGAAGGAGGAGAAGATAACCACTCCGGAGCCTAAGGAGGAGCGAGAAGAGGAGGAAGAGACCACGGAGCAGCCCGAGGAGCCTGAAGAAGCGGAGGAGAAGCAGCCGGAACAGCCTCAAACTCCTCCTCCCTTCCCGAAGTTCCCCGGGTTCCCTCAAGGATTCCCCAACTTCAACGGCTTCTTCCAAGGCATCCCTGGGTTCGCTCAGCCCGCGGGATTCCCGTTCCCTCAGGGTCTTCCACAGGGTCCTGAAGCAGGAGAGAAGGAGCCGAAGGAGAAGGGAGAGGAGGAGGAAGATAGGGAAGAAAAGCACGCGGAAGAGAAGGATAAGCACGAGGAGAAGGAAAAGGAGGAACCGAGGAAGACGAGGGAAGAGCCTTCGACGACCACAACCATGGGGGTGACGACAAGGATGAGGACGACCTTCATCACGACAGATTCCCCGAAAGCAGGTATGGCCCAGCTTTGAAGGATTCCAAAGTTTTGGCAAAATTTCGATTTTCTTGGAGGTTACAGGGGCAGACAGGGCTTAAGAAGCTTAAAAGCTTAAGTGCGGAATAGATGGACCGAGGGTCGAAGTTATGCCTTCAAACTTCAAAAACGATCCTTTATCCAAAGAACAGTTATCTTAAAGCTTAGGTGAGGAAGGGCGCTCCTTTAGAGCTACATTATAAAAATTTATGCCTTTATCTCTTTCTTGCTTAAAAAGATGTTTTTTTTTCGCATTTTTGCTTTGTCGACTACTTAACGCTCATGCGATTCTCATGGCGAATATTCCGTATAATCCGTCCGACCGCAAATATTAATATTTAAGTGTCCAATAATTCCAGAGCGTGTTCCATAATTTTTTATCGGATTTTTCACGTTCCATTGATTCGGATTGGACTTCTTGTGGGCCTAGCAAACGCTAGAATTGAAGCAGAGATCACCTGGAACTCCTTGGGAAGACTTGGACAGAATATAACCCCTTTAAATGATCTAAGAACTCCAGATTTCATTCCAATCTGATTCCAGAGAACCCGCCAACTCCCACGGCGTCTCCTACCCCGACGGTCACAGTGACGCTGCCCACGACGACGCTCTACAAGCTGGAGAAGAACGTGCCCTACTGATGTACCATACGCTGCCAGAGATGTATTTAATCAACCGCGACTATTTATGTAATAAAAATCATTATCTAAACGTTGTCTTGCTTTTTTATTAAGTGTACATGTACAGTACAGAGAGGGATCTTGACAATCCACTCGGGAACCTCAGGCGCCTCCGATGAACCCCTCCCAGCCGTTGGCCTGGCCGCGGTCCATCATCCTGTGAAGACGGTTTAGGCGATAGGGACGGACGAACGGAAGACTGTTGATGCCGTAGAAGAGCACTAAAGTGAGGAAGGATACGGTATGAGTACGGTAGTGAAGCCCTACCGCCCTCGGTGGAGACGAAGATGACAAGGAAGAGGACGACGAGGAGGACGAGTAGCTTGGCCATGCTGGGATGAAGAAGAAGACCTGAAATAACGCGGGAAATGGTCGAAATCTCGGAGGAGGAGCCCGGATCCACGATTTGCGTAAATTTATAGAATAAGGATATAGAATTATGCAAAAATCGGCGCCGAAAACAGGAAACAACAACTGAGCGAGGGGAGAGGGGCACAAGGAGCTGGCGAAGGGCCCGGCTCAGGGGAGGGGCCGAGGGGCGTTCCCGGAGAGGTCGATTCGGAAGGTTTCGAAGCGCACGTCCACGAAGAAGTTGTACTCGACGAAGCGGATGGCATCGGCCGACTGGAGCTCTAAAGGAGGAATACATTGTGCTAACTTCTTGGAATGTCACAGTACTGTAAAGTTCGGCTTAACGCTTTACGTCATTAGCCTCATGAACCGTTCTCCGAAAGCGGACAAAGGTTTAGAGAGCCATTATTCCTTAAACGTACCCAACTTAAAATTTCCCACAAGTTGTTTACAAATGAAATTTGTCCTCATAACAAGAGAAAAAAACCTACAAAAGTGCTGCTCTGGCCGTAAAGTCAAACTTGCTTGGGAATTGGTTAAGGCGGACTATAAAGGCGCTTCCGGTGCTCTTCGGCTTCTCCAAAACCTTTCAGAATCAAACTATGCGAAGTATTTTAACTTCATACTTCCCCTGTCACTGTACTGCAAAGTACGGCTTAAATCTTTACGCCATTAACCAGACCGTTACAAAAAAAACGGCTTTCCCACAACGGACAAATATTTAGAGAGCCTTTATTCCTTAAACGTGCCCAGCTTAAAACTTCCCACAAGACGTTTACAAATGAATTTTTTCTCATAACAGGGCAAAAACACCTGCAAGGGCGCTGTTTCGTAAACGTAAAGCTTTGTAAAGTTTTCGCCGTAAAGTTTACATGGATTCCGAATTATACTGTTTTGTTCAAACTTGCTTGGACATGAGTTAAAGCGGACTATAAAGGAGCTTTTGCGTCCACTAAGGCAGCGCAGTCCCATCTCAACTACAACATTAAGGTCCTCTTCGTCCTCCTAGTCGTCCTCTTCGGCTTCATCTCCCCGGCATTTCGACAATAAAGAATCTATGAGAATCAAACTATGCGAAATATTTTAATCTCGTACATTTACATTAAAACTCATTAAAATTTGATGTTTTACACTTTCTTCCATTGTTACCATGCAACAACAGTGGTTGAATATTCAATTGTCCGAATTTTGAAGTACAGTGAACATCAGAAACCAGAAAAATATGTTCCTATCTAAAAATATAAAAAAATAAAAATACGAAGATTCCCTATCTGAATTCCGTTGTCTTTTCCGTTGGCTAAACCTTCAAATGAAATCACTTAAAGGAAAAACTTTTGTATGTATGTATTCAGAAAAAGAGGGTTCAATTCTCGAGGGCAAAAGAAGGTCGACTTCATTTGAACGAAGTTTAGGGCCCCGCAATCGGGTTTTGGCCCCAACGCTCAGAGATCAAAGCCAGAATGCACTTAAAGGAGGACGGCGCCCTTCGTCACTTTTTGTGTCCGCTTCCAGGTTCCTGTGCTAGGCTTATAATCCCCACGATTAGCTTAAGTCCGACAACACTGAACTGACATAAAAAACCAGAGCTTTTTATATGTATACTCTTCGTATCTTTCGGATGCAGGATTTAGATAAATGGGAATTTCATCTTCAAGCCATACATATCAATTTTAACCTAGCTATTAGATATAGATAAATGGGCATTTTCTGGACTTCCATCCTCCATCATTGCCCGTGAGTATTAGTATACGTTGAGGGAGGGTATCTGACATCCGCTACTTGATGAAAAAGCCATCATTTGATCTACTTTAAGTTACAAACAGTGAAATAACCCCTCAAGAAGGACGTCATTACTAGAGATCGCAATTTACTTTATTTCATGTTATTCCAGCCGCCACTTGCACTTACGCCTCATCCATGCCCTTTCACGCATGATTACCGTAATCCACAAACGGTCAATATCATGATGATGAGGTAATAATACAAAATGGCCCGTGAACGATCTGCAGAGGAGACCATAAAAGTCGCCGAATCCCATAAAACGACGCTCGGAGGCGATGTTTGACCCAAAGAGGACTCACCAAAGAGCATGAGGAGGAGAAGGGCTGCAATTAGGCCGCATCCGAGAGGGGACATCCCGCTTGCAACGGACAAATGAAAGTGTGACGAATTGGAGCACTTTCGCCGGCGACGGCGTTGAGAAACTCTTCCGAATGACCTCAAGGAGCGCTCGCGTGAAAAAGCGGAAAATGCTAGCCGATTGGGGTCTAATTGCGGCCAGTTGACCCCGATTCCACGCGAGTATAAAGGGGGCACCCGCCTCAGGGCTCCAACGACCCCTCGCGAATGTGCATTCCCTGGATTCTGCTTCTGCTCGGCGTGTGGCACGTATTCGCCGCCGAAGAGAAGGCCTACGGTCAGCGCTTCGCCTACCACTACGAGATTCCGATGAACGGCGACGCGAAGCCCAAAGTGGAGTACGCCTACGGTAGGTGGAAGGGGTTCATTTAGGGCTCAAGGGGCCATGTGCGTGACTACTTCTCGGAGGAGAGGGCGAGGAAATTATGAATAAAAATGGTCAAAAATGGGTATTGAGGTCCTTATCTCTTCAAAAGACCCTTCAACCTCGAAGTCTGTCTGTTTGGAGTGTCTATGTCTATTCGTCTACGTCTACTGAGTGAGCGAGGCGTCTAGACATCTAGACTGAGACACAGACGACGTCTCCTTGCAAATCTAACCTGACCCTTCCAGCGGAACTCGGTGATCCCGAAGAGAAATCCAACTTCTCGGGACCTCCTTCGCCTCGTCGTTCCCCATCGAACCACTTCCCGCCGCCACCGTTCCCCTTCGCCCTCCCTTACCAGTACACCGACTCCTCTTCGAATCTGACCTTCTCCTCCGACTCCGACGATTCCCCACAGGAGCCTCCACAACCGAAGCGGACACACACCTACCGTAGTCCCAAGAGCGGGTCCAGACATTCGTCCCACCAGGAACGAGAGCCCGAGCATGATAGGGAGCACGAGAACTTCATAAACGAGCGCTACAGGACTTCGGAAGACGCAGCCGTCCGCACGGCGAAGACGCTGGAGGACATCCAGAATCGCATCCGCGAGCTCATGGAGGACATCGGCTCCAACAATGATCCGACCTACGGAGGTTACGGTAACTTCGACTTTGGAAGGGGATTCGACGGCTTCGGCAATAACGGTTTCGGTGACCGCGGATTCGACAACAACTTCGGTCGCGGATTCGGGGGCTTCCCTCCCTTCTTCTCGAACCGGAACAGGAGAAGGTCCTCGCCACCTCGCCGTCGGCCGATGGTGAACGGTGACAGCTGGTTCTGGACCTTCTAAGGCCGGAGCCTCTAGATTAACTTATTTCCTCCTCTATTTATTTCATTTTTTCTTAAATAAACAGGAATATTAAGTTAGGGGACTCTTCAGAGCATTCGAAAGTGAGAAGTGGATATGTGTTTATTATACTCTAGTTTTTCTTCGGCGGTGTATAATAGCTCGTCGCGACGAAAGGCATCTTGGATACGGTAACGGCTAGTGTGGTCTTACCGAAATCGACAAGGAGTACTTTGCCGAGCTTCGCGTCAGCCTTATCCACGTATCCGACGGCGATATTCTGCTTCAGAGTGGGCGAGGGACAGCCGGAAGTGACGAATCCAACGGAGGCCTTGTCGATAGGATCGATGATGGGGAGATGAACTGAAGAAGATGAACCGTGATCTTAAGACGATGCACGCCAGTACCTCTAGGAGCACGTCCCGGCTGGGCGATGAGACCGACGCGACGCTTGGGCCAGTTCTTCTTCTCCAGCTGCTCCACGATCTTCTCGGCTCCGGGGAATCCAAGGGTCTGGCGGCGGCGCTTGGCGACGACAAAAGCGATCGCGGCTTCCCCAGGCGTCGTGGTTTCGTTGATGTCGTTTCCGTACAGGCACAAACCGGCTTCCAGGCGTAGAGCGTCGCGGGCGGCAAGACCAGCGAGCTTGGCGTTCGCGTTCTTTGATTCGAGAAGTCGAGAGACAAGTAGTTCCGCCTTGTCGGCATCGACAGAGATCTTAAAGAAGGATCTTTAGTCCAAGGTCTTCTACAGTACTTCTACAGTGTTTTAGCTTGTTAGAAGTACATGGAAACCCCAACATCTTCAGTAAGCAGCACTCACCTCTACTCCATCTTCTCCAGTGTATCCACATCGCGTGACTCGGCAGTTCGGCACTCCAAAAATGCTTCCAACTGCGCTCTGCATGAAATACAGCTTGCTGAGGTCAATATCGGTTTCGGGTTGGATCAGCTGGACCATCTCC
This sequence comes from Steinernema glaseri, assembly GCA_000757755.1. NCBI lineage: Eukaryota > Metazoa > Nematoda > Chromadorea > Rhabditida > Steinernematidae > Steinernema > Steinernema glaseri. The sequence goes on from KN169450.1 coordinate 29,925, forward strand.
GGGCCTTGCACGGCCACAAGTCCCTTGCCATCGAGAGTGTTGATATTGACATCCTTTCCATCTTTCCTCCAGGCAGCAGCATTTTCCTTAAAGTTATTCTTGAGGAGAGAAAGAATATAAGCAATCCTACTTGCAGATAGGGCAGATCCTTATCAATACAACCCGCATTTGTAACCATGTAGAGGTAGTCTTCTGCCGTCTTACTAACGATCAAGTCATCTTTGATGCCTCCTTTTTCGTTCGTGAACACGGAGAGAACGCCGGAGTTCGGTTTCAATCCGACGATATCGGCAGTTGTCAGCGACTCGACGAACGCTTCTCTAAAGATACGGTAGCATGAGAAGGAGAAATGGAGGACATTGAATTGGAGATGGGAAATTTGGATTTGATCTGGACCTACCTGTCCTTTCCAGTAATGTGCGTTTGGAGCATGTGCGAAACGTCGAAGATGCTCACGTGTTTTCTCGTATGGAGCGTGGAGTCAGAGACGGAGAGATCAGAGTACTGGACAGGCATCTCGAAACCCGCAAAAGGCACCAATTTACCATCGTTCTTCTTGTGCAGCTCGTAGAGGCATGTGTGTTTTCTGCAATTTTACGGCTGCACGAACGGACCATAATATCGCGTGTACTTACCCGGGAGCGCCGCTGCTGTATCGCTGTCCAGAGCGAAGAAGGACCGAAGAGGAGCGGAGAAGTCGGGCGCCGGACATGGTGCTGCAAAAGGGATTAGTAGGAGCGAAAAACACACGTGAATCTGCAAACGCACGCAGCAATCTCACCGTCAAGCGACACCACCATCTCGAAAAGTGTCTTTATAATTGTCTCAAATACAGGTTATCGACGAAGAGAGCGCCACAAGGCCGCCCCTTCGGCGTCGATAACGCCAGCGTTATCACTGAGGGTCCCTGGTCGTCCGAAAACAGCATTGGCGGCAAATGACCCGAGATGGAAACCGAGCAGGGACGCCCGGTAAGAATAGCCACATGACGAATGTGTGATGTCACGGGGTCGACGAAACACGCATGAGTACGTCCGTACCAGAAAACAAGAAGTCAGATACTATCAGGCCGTACAAAGTTCAAAACGCGTGGAGAAGATCTTGTTGTTGGGAAGGGGGATGACTTTATACATACAATCACGATATGAGGACAACATAATCCAATTACATACGGCACTTCTCGGAGCACGCTACTTCTCGAAGATGGCAAGTATCTTTCCACGGGAAAACTGGTAAGCTGAAAGTGGAAGGTGTAACATCACGCCACGCTACGCCGTTTACCTTCTTCCTGCCCGAGTACAAATGTGTTGTTCTGTAAATTTTTTACGTACTTCATCAGCTGATCAGGTGTTAGCTGTCCAAGTTCTAAAGAGAGTAAATATTTGTCACGAGCTGTGGAGTAAGCAATATGTACCGTTGACGAGGCGCACGTCTTCGGGATCGAGGTCCGTTTTGAAGCGATTCGTCGCTCGGTCTTGCTTGGAGCCGGGCGCTATCGACTACAAAAGAGGCACTGAACAGTGAAGGGGACAGGATTAGCGAGACAGTAGCAGATGGACCTGTCTGTCTAGAGTCTGCAGCAAACATCAACAGAAAGTAAGGAGAAAACTGACAGACAGACAGACCGGAACTACTGAGACTGTCTAGTCTAGTCATTGCAGAAAAATAGGAAGGACGGATTTTTGCCATTTTTGTAGATCTTGCGGACAGACATAAAAAATGAAAAATAGGAAATAACAAGTAAAAGAACTTCCAACTTTGATCCTTCTTACATATTTTTTCGGAAAGAAAAACAAAAGAAAGAGGCGCAAAAAACTGCGACAAGACTGCTCGAGTTTTTATTGGAACGTTGGGAAATAGTCTAGAAAATTTGTACTCTGGGCAGTGCAAGCGGACATGAGCAAAATGCAGTAAAGAAACTTACCGACAAATCCCGCGTGTACTCCCAAGCACCGGGAACCGGCTCTGGCCACAGGTCCGGAGATTTACATCTCTCGATCTGCTCGTGGCATCTCAGTTCGGTGACCGGCGAGTGGTCGTCCGTCTCGATCTTGATGTGCTGATGATTCTGATTCATCTGAAAGTTTTAATCCAGAAGCCTTAATATAAATGATCTTCTCTGTCTTCATTCAGAAGAAGACAAGAGGAAACGACACGGCAACATCGAGCAACAATTGAGACTTTGAGACTGTTTGTCTAGACTTTACAGACAGACAGCAGCAGAAGGAAGATGGGAAACACTGAACAACGACAGACATAGGATAGCTTCAGACTGTCTAGGTTTTGTCTGCAGACAAAGAATGGAAAGGCCAGGAACAGTCCCTCCGCGATCAGAGGCGTTGTATTGGCGCCGCTTTTCCATGTGGTCCCGCCACGATCTCTCGTTGAGTTCGTCTAACTAGACCATATGGTTGTTCCACCTTCTCGAAATCCCCATCGGCAGTTCCCGACAGGTCGATGCCATCGCACGCTTGAAAAATCTCGTTGAAAAATGCCTTCTGCTCGTCGCCATCGCGTCAAGAAGGCCGACATCTCCAAGCCCTTGAACTTCGAGCATCGGATTCACGCGGGATACGATCCCCGGACGGGAACATACTCAGGACTGCCGAAGGTGAGCTAAGACTGAAGTAGTTTTATTGTTGTTTGCGAATTTATGCATTTTAACAGTATTTACTACGGTAGCTTTTAGCAATGGCAGGCCATTCTGGGGACACCGAGGAAGGGACGTCCAGCTCCTATGTGCGACCCGTCGTCCATCACACCGATGGAGATTGCCTCGATGAAGGAGGTGCAGATCGTCAGAGGCGACAGCGTGAAGTCGCTCATGCCCGGGTCCGTTATGAAGCTTAAAAACTATTTCACCGCTTCTCTGTGTAGAACCATGTCTCCGCTGCCATCTTATGCCTCTCCACTTCCTGGCTCCACGCCGCCAAACAAATTCAACCAGAGGCTTCCTTCAGTCGCCAGGAGCAACAGTCTCCGAGTGCTGGGGCCCCTTATTCAGGCGCACACACCTTCTCAACCCAATGGCCCACCTCAGCAACAACGATTGGTGGCCATCGCGGAGCATTGGACGCCTTCCCCTTCGCCTAGCATAGTCACTTCTCCAACGTTCCCAAGCCCGCCACCGATGCAAAGCTACCAGTCCCCTGTACAGTACCAGCAACGTCACCCCCCACCGATCACTCATCGAGGTCCCTCTCCGGCCTATAGATCACCGCCCGGCCCTTCAAATTCCAATGGAATGTACAAGGAGGTAGTACGAGACTTTGATCTTCTTAAGCTTTTCTTCAGAGCAATTGTGATTCTCCCCTCCCCAAGCCACTCCAAACACCTAGTTCGGAATCTAAAGAGCTGACCCACGAGCAGTTCAGGTCCGCGTTGGAGATGGTGGTGGATCCAGGAGATCCACGAGAACTCTTTGAAGATTTCAATCAGATTGGGGAAGGATCAACAGGCGTAGTTGTGACCGCTGTAAATGTGAGTTCTTACACCCTTAAAAGGCGCTCTCAGAAAGAAGTCGACGGAATCTTGCGACCTCTGAATATGAGGCCCAGTTGATGGTTTCTCTGTTCTAGAGGAGAACAGGCCGGAAGGTCGCCATCAAGAAGATGAATCTGCGGAAGCAGCAGCGACGCGAGTTGCTCTTCAACGAAGTCGTCATTATGCGGGAGTACAAACACAAGCACGTCATCGAGATGTTCAACGCGCATCTTGTGGACGACGAACTGTGGGTCATAATGGAATACATGGAAGGAGGGGCACTCACGGACATAGTAACCCAAACAAGGTTTGATTTGCAAGAAGACGCGCCTACAATACGCCTTCAGGATGACAGAAGAGATGATCGCCACAGTGTGCGCCCAGTGCCTCGATGCCCTGGCCTTCCTCCACGCGAAGGGTGTGATACACCGGGATATAAAATCGGATTCCATCTTGTTAGCGAGAAACGGAGTCGTGAAGCTCTCCGACTTCGGCTTCTGTGGACAACTCTCCGGCGACTTCCCCAAACGAAGGAGTTTGGTCGGTACACCTTACTGGATGTCACCAGAGGTATTGTGGAGTAGAATTGGCAAATCGGACAAATCCTGCTTTCTTAGGTCATAAGTCGGTTACCCTATGGAACCGAAGCCGACATATGGTCATTTGGCATAATGATCATGGAGATGGTGTTGGGCGAGCCTCCCTTCTTCAGCGAGGCTCCTCTACAGGCTATGCGCAAGATCCGGGATCGAGAGCCGCCGAAATTCCCAGCAGAAGCCAACGTGTCACCCGAACTGGAGTCCTTCCTGGGACGATGTTTAGTAAGAGAGACGCAAGGAAGGGCGACCGCTGAAGAACTCCTTCGCCATCCTTTCCTCCGGAAAGCAGCTGAGCCCACTGTCCTCGGCTGCTTGGTTGGGTCACCGAAATCGGGTTAGAAGCCGTTCGAGACCTCTTCTTCTCGGTGACTCCTACGTATCTTATTTATTGTCTCGCTGCCCTTATGCTGGTGCCTTTAGCCGTTCAGCACTTCCAAGTAAATGTCCTATGAGATCGCTAGAACGAAACATCTCAGACAGACCTACCGTCTACAGACAGAAGTCTCAGACATATAAGGGGAGACCACTGTGTCTAGACACCGTTTCTCTATAGGCGACTGTCTTGCGCTTCTGGTCCCCACCGATGTACTGAAGCGAGAAGATCTCGTAGATGGTCACGCGGCTACCTTGGGATACATGTTTGTGCGAAAGTCCTTCAGACAATTTGAAAACAGATCCGCTCCTTGAGAATGTTTCCCATTGTTTTACTGTCCTTTACTGTTTCACACTTGGGAGTAATTCCACTTTCCCATCGCCACAGCCCAAAAGGCGTGAAGAAGGAGGGCAAACACACATCAAACACATCCCGCGCACACCGGTAATTAGAACCGCAAACACAGTCATCCGATATTTGCTTCCATGAGCTAAGAAGTCGTTAATCCACTTTGCATCGCTGAAAGGTCAAGCCGAGAGCGTTTATTCAAAGTTGATCCTAGCGACATCTGAACGACGCCGAGGTTCAGTAGCTTCTAAACAGGCTTCTGAAGCCCGACTTCATGTACTTGTAAACTTTATCCATGTCCCCTGAAGCTATGTAGTTCGATTCACAAGAGTCTATTAATTACAAGTAGCGTATGTACACAATAATAATAATAATATAATAATTGATATGCGCATGGCAGAAGTACGAAAATGAGTCTCTACCAGTGTAGAGAAGACCCGTTTGATAGGAGATGAGGTTCAGCGATTTCAAGTCCCGCAGGAGACGACCCGTTTCGGCACGTGTGTACAGTACTCCTAGAGGCTCAACAGGCTCTTCAAGGGTTGTTCGCCCTCCAGGAATTGTTGATCGCCGTCTTTCGGGTCTTGGTCAATGTCGACGTAGATGTGTTCGTCGCTGGGCGCCTTGGACGCCGCCTTGGCCGTAAATTTGGCTTCCGCCTCGAGCAGTCGCTTCGTGGCCGTTCGATCGGATGGGTCACTGCCGTAGACGTTGTCGGTCGTTATGGAGACCTGAAGATGGAAAAAATGTCACGGATTGCTAATGCTAAAAACTTTTAACTCACTTTCTTAAACTTCGTCGAATAAACCACTCCCCTGTCTTCCTTTTCATTCTTGGGAAACGAGAACACGATGAGCACAAGTATCACGAGCACCAGGACCACAACGAGGGATAGAGTGATCGAAATTCGCTGGAGTTGGTTGCTCTCGCCGGAGTTGGTTAGCACGGCGAGCTCGCAGCTGGTTCCTTCGAAGCCGGAGGGACAGAGACAGCTGCCTTCTTCAGTGCGAACGCCACCTAAAGTCGGTAGGTGAGAAAGGGAGTTCGAGGGCGCCTCAAGGACACCCAAAAGGTCTCACCGTTTTGACATTGGCGCGAGTCCAGCCGGTCGCAGAACCGTCCTGTCCATCCTTTTGCGCATCGGCACAAGAAGTCGAAGACTCCTATGTGCTGGCAAGTAGCTCCATTGGCGCAAGGATTGGCCTCTCCCGCGCAGGGACTCAGAGCGATGGCGCATGTGGCACCTAAGGACAATGATTCACAGTCTTCTTGAGCTTAAACGCCTACCTGTAAAGCCTGGAGGACACTGGCACACGAAGGAGTGTTCTCCGAAGGGGTGGCATTGGCCTCCGTTGAGGCAAGGCTTCATCCGGTCGCACAAGGGGGTGCTTGTGTTGCAGTTGGTGCCTTCCCAGCCTGGTTCGCAGTCGCAGCCGAAGGGAGTCGAGCAGGAGCCGTGGACGCAGCCCTCCATTGGGATGCACTGGTCGCAGCGTGGGCCTTCGTAGCCCGAAGCGCAGAGGCATTTTCCGGGCTGCTGGCATTGTCCATGGACACATCCTTCTTCGCAGATGGCTGAAAGAGAGACTATGAAGAAGGAAAGGGAGGTTTCGACTCCTCCAAAAGATCCAAGCAATCTGATCTCTTGTCGGTTCCTCCGGGCGCCCCAGAGTAATCAACTTACGTTCTCTGCAGAACCGTCCTGTCCATCCTTCTGGGCATCGGCACAAGAAGTCGAAGGCTCCTACGGGCTGGCACGTAGCTCCATTGGCACAAGGATTGG
>KN169463.1:27128-40595 GCA_000757755.1 Steinernema glaseri
AAGGGGTACTGAAGGTGGAAGAAGGCGGTGGAAGGTGCGCTGTCCGCGGCGCCGAGTTGCCGAAAGTGTCCGGGATGCCGACAGTTTTACGATTGGCGCCCAGATGGCGTCACACAATGCTCGAACAGCGGAATGGTGGCATCATGGTGGGATGGATATATAGAATAGGTATAAGAAAACAGAGTATTCGCGACAAACCCCAACTCTTTCCGGCATATAGCTGCATAATAATACAGCTACATAAGCAATACAGCACAGATACAAACCGGTCCACAGGCCACGAGAACAACAATTTACTTCATTTTGCATAAAAGGGGCAACGGACAACAAATGTGGTATGCCAAGCATTAAGTAGAGCCAAGAAGACGCTTCTCGATGAGGCAATGGCCGAAGGAGCTTAACTCCGGAAGGTATCCTTCTTTAACGAGTCGCTTCAATTCCTCCAGGTCAGCATCGTCGATGGTAGTTGTCAGGGAGGGAAAGAAGCCGTAGCGATCGCAGAGCACAATATTGACATCCAACGGGACGAAGTCGAACTCCAACGTGTCCCGGCAGAAGCGGAGAACCGAATCGCACTGCCACATGTTGCCCAGGCGAAGAAGATCTTCTAAGTAGTCCTGGTAGTCTGAAAGTGTGGAGGAGTTAATGTTGAAGGCTAATGTTCAACTCATACCATTCTTGATTGTTATATCGATGTTGTAGATAACAGTTAGAAAAAGCTTGAAGTTATCGAGCTTCACCTCCTTGATGGCGCAGGATCCTGTTGCCTTCTGCATAAAGTCAGCCGAGAACAACGCTTTGAAGAAAGGCGAATGGACACCGAGGATCTAAACGTTCTCCGATATACAAAGAACAGGCAAGAATTTACGCACCTTCTTAGAAACCCAAAGCTTCTTTCCCTCTACCTTAAGACAGGCAGCGTCTTCGGGAGATTCAATAGCTTCGTTGGTTGGAGATGAGAGGTCGATTCTTCGGATCCTAGAAGCGTAAACGTTGTTGGTAATATGTAAGTGTCTTCGGGTCACTTACTTGAGGACTTCAATATCAGCTGCAAAGTATAGTTTCTTTGGAGTGTGAGGGAGCTCCAGATTCTTAGAGCACGCACATTCGTCATGACCCAAGCCCACATAGTCGAAGATGTTGGACCACTATAGATAATTTCAGCGATCTTCTCAACAAAATTCTGACCACTTACCACTTGGAACTGTCTTCCAAAGTCGACGCCCCACACAGTCAGTTTTCCTCTGGCCGTACAGCTCCACAGAACGTCAGCGTCATAGTCCGGAGCACAGTAAACTTCGAAATGAGAATCACCACGAGAAAGACACCTAAAATCACATTAGTGAAGCACATTGAAAGGATGATACCACTTGAGTCCGGCGATCTCCACCTCCTCCGAAGTTTGATCAGGACCCAGAGTGCCCTTAATCTTGCCGATATTCGTCATTTTTGACCTGAAATGTGGTGACCAATAATTCATTTAAAAAAATAACGCGAGGAAACGGCCAGCCTACTGGGCATTGAGTGTAACCCTACAAGTCACCGAAAACCAGTGCAGGCCGACGAATGAATCTGCCCACGCGGGACCCAAACCATCTTCAAGGTCGTTCGTTTTCGAAGCCTTGTTGAATGCAAGATATCCCAGAGGTTGACGTCCGTGTGTATAAAGGAAGAAAAAAAATTTCTGAGGATCTTCAATTCGTCCACAAGCTGCGAAAACAACGATTTACTCCATTTGGCATAAAAGGGGCATGGTATGGCAAGCATTAAGTAGAACGAAGAAGACGTTTCTCGATGAGGCAATGGGCAAAGGAGCTTATCTCCGTAAGGCGCCCTTCTTTGACGAGCCGTTTCAATTCCTCCAGGTCAGCATTTTTGATTGTATCTGACAGGGAGGGAAAGAAGCCGTAGCGATCACTCAGCACAATCTTGACATCCAGCGAAATTAACTTGCAGCTCAACATATCTCGACAGAAGCGGAGAACCGAATCACACTGCCACATGTCACCCAGGCGAAGAAGTTCTTTCAAGTAGTCCTGGTACTCTGGAGGTATGGAGAAGTTAATGTTAAGGTTAATGTTCAACTCATACCGTTGTGGATTGTAATGTCCAAGTTGTAGATAATACTTAGAAAACGCTGGAAATCCACCATCTTCACCTCCTTGAGGGCGTAAGATCCTGTGGCCTTCTCCTTGAAGTCAGCCGAGAACAACGTCTTGAAGAAGTGAGAGTGGAAACTGAGGGTCTAAACACTCTCTGATGTATGAAGAACAAGAATGAGTTTACGCACCTTCTTAGAAACCCAGATCTTCTTGTCCTCTACCTCAAGACAGGCAGCGTCTTCGGGAGATTCAATAGCTTCGTTGGTTGGAGAGGAGAGGTCGATTTTTCTGATCCTAGAAAGAGAAACGTTGCTCACAATATCTAAATGTTTTCAGGTCACATACTTGAGGACTTCTATGTCAGCTTCAAAGTTTAGTTCCTTCGAAGTGTCAGGGAAATCCAGACTCGTAGAGTACACACATTTGTCATCATCCATTTCCATATAGTCGAAGGAGTCGGACCACTATAGATACTTTCAGCGATCTTCTCTGCAAAATTCTGACCACTTACCACTTCGAACTGTCTTTCAATGTCGACGCCCCATACAGTCAGTTTTCCTCTGGCTGTACAGCTCCACAGAACGTCAGCTTCATAGCCCGGAGCACAGCAAAATTGGAAGAAACCACCACGATAAAGAGACCTAAAGTTACGCTAATGAAGCACATTCAAAAGATGATATATACCATTTGACTCCCGCGATCTCCACGTCCTTCGAAGTTTGATCAGAGCCCACAGTTCCCGTAATCTTGCCGATGTTCGCCATTCTTGACCTGAAAAATGAATGAAAAGTAGTGACCAACAGTTCATCAAAGATAACGCAAGGAAACAAACAATAAGATGCACGGCCAGCCTACTGGACACTGGATCATTTTCAACTTCGTTGAATAAAAGATATGCATATTATCCCAGAGGTTCGCGTCCGTGTGTATAAAAGAAGAAGAGAAATTCCTCCGGATCTACCGAACGGACAAACCATCGCCGTCCGGGAGTACTGTAGCGCAGCGCCGAATGACCTCTGAACGCTTTGAATCTGCGGGCAATCCAGCTTTCTTCTGGTCATAATCTTTGACCGAGCCGGCACCGACTCCTGGCAAAGCTGGACGAGCTGCGTTGGACAATCTTCTTTCCCAGAGAGTTGGACTTTGCTCACACTGCGAAGCTGTGGACTGTGCTTCTTGTGACTCAATCAATCAACTCCGAGACCGGCATGGGAACTAATACCGTAACCTGCCACTGTCACAAGCGGATCGTGCAGAGAGAAGAAGGGCATGTCAGAAGGAGGCCCCAATGAATCAAATCAGAACTCAACAATTTACTTCATTTGGCATAAAAGGGCAACAAACAACAAGCAGGACAGGAAGCATCATCGAGAAGCCGCCAAGCGATTCTCGATGAGGAAACGGAGGAAGGAACTGTACTGAACACAGCATCCCCTCTTGACGAGCGCCTTTAATTCGTCCGGCTTGGCTTCTTTGATAATGGTTGTCAGGAGAGGCCAGAAGCCGTAGCGATCACAGAACTCGATCTTGGTCTCCAGTCGGAAGGAATCCGGGAGGTGGCGCAAGATGTCCCGGCAGAAGCGGAGGACCACTTCGCACTGGTACATATCGCCCAGGCGAAGAATGCTTTCCAAGGGATCCTCTGCAAGGGTGGAGGAGTTAATGAAGGCTAACTTTCCGATCATACCATCGTCGACTGTGATCTCCAAGTTGTACACAATGGACAAAAAAAACTTGAAGTCGTGGAGGTCCACCTCCTTGAGGGCGTAGGTTCCTGTGGCGTTCTCCTTGAAGTCACCCGAGAACAACGTCTTGAAGAAAGGCGAATGGACACTGAGGATCTAAACACTCTCTTATATACGAAGGACAAGCATGAATACCGTCTTAGAAACCCAGATCTTCTTGTCACTCAGCTCAAGAAGGGCCGCATCCTCGGGAGATTGAATAGCTTCGTTAGTAGGAGAGGAGAGGTCGATTCTTCGGACCCTAAAAACAGAGACGTTGGTCACAATGCCTTCATCTCCTTGATTCACTCACTTGGCGACCTCTATCTCACCTTCGAAGCTTACGGTCTCTCCTGGCGTATGGATGTCCAGTTCCAGAATAAACGTATCATCCAACGCATTGTAACAATCGCAGGAATTGGACCACTAAAGGCACTACTAAAAACTACTAAAAACACAAAGAGTCAACTACTTACCACTAGGAAACGTCTTTCGACGTTGGATCCCCACACTGTGAGGTTGCCTCTCGCCGTGTAAGTCCACAGAAGGTTCTCCTCAAGGCGGCCGCGGATTTGCAAACTAGAGTACTCGCGGGAAAGACACCTAAAGGCACGTAAAATATCTATGAAGCGCTTTCAAGGGATAATACCATTTGACTCCAGCGATCTCCACTTCCGCCGTGGAGGAATTCTTCTCCAAAGTTCCCTCAACCTTGCCGACGTTCGTCATTCTTGGCCTGAAACGTGGTGAGTAGAAATTCATAGAAAAGGATAACGCTATGGAACCACAAGTAGCACGGTCAGTCGGGAGAGCAAGCGTTGGCAGAATTGAAAAAGACTGTCGACGTGGGACCCTAACCTTCTTCGAGTTTATCCACCCAAGGCACAGCAGTGGCTGACAGTACTCGGTGCAAATCCAAGAGATTCATGCCTATGAAAGAGGAAAAGAGGGATTCATCTGGCGCTTCCGAACAGACGGACCATCGCCGCTCGAGAGTACTGTAGCTCGGTGACCCAAGCGTCCAAAGAAGCGTAATGTTCCATACTTTCTACTTGGGAGCCCAAAGCGGGTCATGCAGAGAGAATAAGGCTTCTTCCGACTTGTCAGGAGGAGGCCCCATGTAAGATGGTGCAAATCAACAAACATACGGCGAGACCAACTAGTTATTCCATTTGGCATCAAAGGATAACAACTGTGGTATAACAAACATCATCGAGAATCCGCCAAGCGATTCTCAATGAGGGAACGGCCAAAGGAACTTAAACTTAAATGGACACAGTATCCCTTCTTGACAAATCGCTTCAACTCTTCCAGATCGGCATTTTCGATTGTCTTCCTCAGGAGAGGCCAGAAGCCGTAGCGATCACAGAGTCCGATTTTGGTGTCCAGTCGGATGTGGATTGATTCTAAGCTCAAGGTGAAGCGACAGAAGCGGAGAACGGCATCGCACTGCCACATGTCGCCCAGGCGAAGAAGCTCTTCTACGTCATCCTCTGAAAGTGTGGAGAAGATAATGTTGAAGGCTGATGTTCTGATCATACCATGCTTGATGGTAATATCGATGTTGTAGAGAACGCTCAGAAAGCGCTTGAATTCGTTGATTTTCACCTCCTTGAGGGCGCATGATTCTGTAGCCTTCTCCTTGAAGTCATCAGAGAACAGTGCCTTGAAGAAGGGCGAGTGGAAACTGAGGACCTAAACGCGCCTAAGCATATAGGGGTCAAACATGAATTTACGCACCTTTTTAGAAACCCAAAGCTTCATACCCTCTACTTCAATACAAGCAGCGTCTTCGGGAGATTCAATAGCTTCGTTAGTGGGCGAGGAGAGGTCGATTCTTCGGATCCTAGAAGCGGAAACGTAGTTCACAACGCCAGAATCCCCTTGATTCACCCACTTGATGACCGTTATCTCACCCTTGAAGCTTACTTTCTCCACTGGTTTACGGATGCTCAGAAAGTCAGAAGAATCACATCCGTCAAACGCATTGCCGTAATCGAAAGAGTCGGACCACTAAAGACACTGTCAGCCATATGGATCGAGAAGGTCAACTACTTACCACTAGGAACTGTTCTTCCATGTAAGGTCCCCACACAGTGAGGTCGCCTCGGGCCGTGCAGCTCCAGAGGACGTGATCATTATTGTCAACGAAACAGCGGATTTCGAACTCAGAATGTTCGCGAAAAAGAGACCTGAAGTGGAGCAGTTAGTAGGGCACGTTCCGAAGACGATACCATTTGGCTCCGCCGATCTCCACTTCGGCCGAAGTTCCATAATTCTGCAGAGTCCCCTCAATCCTGCCGACGTTCGCCATTCTTGGCCTGAAAAGGGAAATTGTGATTAGGAATGTGTAGAATGGATAACGAGATGAAATTACACGACCAGCTGTGGACTCACAGATCTCAAGTGTCAGTAGGGACCAACGAACGAATCTGCCTATGAGCCAACGAGTTTTCATCAGCTTTCCATGGAGCTCAACACTTGGTCGTTTAAAACATATAGCGTATTTCCATAATAACACCGCGGAAGGTAACGCCAAGACCAACAGCGAAGTCTTCAGAAGACAGAGAAGCTTCAATTGCATAGAAACCGATTCCGATCTGCTAGATGGGAGTTCCGCACGGCCCTGGACCCAAACCGCCTCCGAGCTCACACTCGTTCGCCTTCGGAGAGCGATCTCAACATTGGGGCTTCCGAACAGACGAATCATCGCCACCCGAGAGTACTGTAGCCCGGCGCCGAGTGACCCCTGGGCGCTTTGAATCCACCGAAAGCGGCGTTCGATCTACTTTTGGTCTTGACGCTGATCGCTCCTCTGCGGTGTATGGGTTACTGTATTGGCTGTGGAGACTTTTGTGCGTCTCCAGCTAGAGTTTTATCGGCTTTAGCGGACATTGGACTTAATTCGACTCGCTCATTTGCTCAATAGCAGAAACCAATACGAGCCTTTCACGCAGGCAGAACAATGATTTATTACATTTGTGAACAAGGAAGACAACTTATGACAAACGTGGACATTACGAAGCCAAACGATGCAAAATGACGTTTAAGGCAAAGCGACTGAATTGGGCACAGCACCCATCCTTGACGAGCGCCTTCAATTCTTTCAGATTAGCCTTTTCGATAATGGTTGCGAGGAGAGGGCAGAAGCCGTGGCGTTCACAGAGCTCAAGCTTGTCTTTCAGCGAGAGGAAAGTCGAGTCGGAACTTCCTATGATGTCCCGGCAGAAGCGGAGAACCGAATCGCACTGCCACATGTCACCAAGGCGAAGGAGGCCTTCAAGAGACTCCTCTGGAAGATATGAATGAGTTGGGTAAAGCTAATGGTTCCAATCTTACGCTCGTCGATACGAATGTCCAGGTTGTAGAGAACGCTCATAAACATCTTGAAGTCGACGATGTTCACCTCCTTGGGGGAGCACATTCCTGTGGCCTTCTCCTTAAAGTCAGCCGAGAACATCGCCTCTAAGACCGGAGAGTGGACACTGAGAACCTAAGCATTCTCCGACATGTTAGGAACGAGTATGACGTCACGTACCTTCTTAGAAAGCCAGAGCTTCTCACCATCCACCTCAAAGCAAACGCCATCATCGGAAGAAAGGTCGCTCACTTGGAGCCTGAAAGCAGTAAGTGTCCAGAATATGTGACCGCTCATGAATCGCTTACTTGATAACCTCCACTTCAGCCTCAAAGTTCACTGGGTTGCGAGGTAAGGAGAAGCTGATCCTTTCGGAGTGCGCATAGCCATCCTTCGTGTTAAGAAAGTCGAATGAGCTGGTCCACTGAAAAAGAAGTATCCGAGATACTTTGACAGCCACATTTACATACCACTGCAGTCTTTTTCTCATTGATAGAAGACCACGCAGTGAGTCGTCCCCGTGCCGTGCAGTTCCATAGAGCGTTGGTTCCATCGCCAACAGCACAGCGGATTTCGAAATAAGAACCATTTCGACAAATAGACCTAAAGTTATGCCAATGAAGCACGTTAAAAGGACCATACCATTTGGCTCCACCGATCTCCACTTCGGGCGAAGTCGCAGTTTGCTCCAGAGTCCCCGTAATCTTGCCAATGTTCGTCATTCTTGGCCTGAAAAGTGAAACTGTGACAACAAAATGGATAAGAATATAACGCAAACGGCGAGCCTACTGGGCACTGGATGCGGACGTCAAGTCAAGAAGTCGAGTGCGGGCAAACGAACCAAACCAAAATTGATTGGCGAAAACGAAGATCTGACGAACTCAGGGCAGCTCAAACCGGCTGCGAACTCAAGCACCTGAGGACGCGTTGGGTGCGCCGCTTAACGGTGAGTAAGGGCCGAAGAAGAAAAGAAAAAAAGAAGACGATGGAGAAGTATAAGCTTCACCCAACCAACGAACCATTGCCGCCTGAGAATACTGTAGCCCGGCGGCGAGTGACCCCCGAACGCTTTGAATTCACGTTGGTCTTGACCCTGATCGCTCCTCTGCGCAGTCCGTTCGTCAGTCTTAGGCTTACGCCGTCTTAAAACAACGGTGATCGGTCATTTGAGTACCGGTCAGTTAAGTACCGATCTTTTCAGCACCATTCGTTCCTGTATCAGTGTGGGAGCAAATCAATCGGAGCCTTACTGAAATGCCGTGATACTGGAATGTCCTGGTGCTGAAACGGATCGTACTGAAAAGATCGGTACTTAACTGACCGGTACTCAAATGACCTATAACCAAAACATCGACTCCAAGGGCCTGGTTGCTTCTCGAGAAGACGAAGGGTTTCCCTCGTGGACATCCCTATTGTTGTCTCCAGGAAGCTGTAGTTTGATCACCCCGCCAGAGCCCATCTAGCATACTCCAAAGGGCTTCTTTATTTGCGAAGAAAGACAACGGAAAGCAAACGTGGCACGACAAGGATTAGCTTGAGCCAGCAAGACGATTCATAATAACGCTGACGGTAAAGTAGCGGAACTCAGGATCGCAGCCACCCTGGACGATCTGCTTCACTTCATCCACTTCAGCCTTGTCGACAATAGCACTGAGGAGGGGCCAGAATCCGTGGCGATCACAGAGCTTAATCTTGACTTCCAGTGAGAGGAAAGTCGAGTCAGAACTTCTTAAGATGTCATGGCAGAAGCGGAGGACCAGATCGCACTGCCACTTGTGAGCAAGACGAAGAAGGCCTTCGAGCGACTTCTCTAGAAGATATTAATGAGTTGGGTAAAACTAATGGTTTGAATCTTACGCGCGGTGATAGGAATGTTCAGGTTGTAGAGGACACTCAGAAACATCTTGAACTCGACGATGTTCACCTCCTTGGGGGAGCAGTATCCTGTGGCGTTCTCCTTGAAGTCACTCGAGAACATCGTCTTGAAGAATGGGGAGTGGAAGCTCAGCACCTAAGCGTTACTATATGTGAAGGACGAGTATGACGTTACACACCTTCTTAGAAACCCACAGCTCCTTATCCTCTACCTGGAGACAAGCAGCGTCCTCGAGAGATGTAATACTCTTGTTGGGAGGAGTAGAAAGGTCGACTACATGGAGCCTAAAATCGTTCAATTGTTTTGAATTACTCCATGCTTTCAGATCGCTTACTTCATAACCTTTATTCCAACCGAAAACCCTAATGGGCCCTGAGGCAAGAGGAATTTGAGCCTCCGAGAGTGTGCATAGTTATCCACTGTGTTAAATCAGTCGAAACAGTGGGACCACTGAAAGAGAAGTAGTAGGGATGTTGTCATACAATGATATACCACAATCGACTTCTTCGCATCACCAAAGTGCCAAGCAGTGAGTCGTCCAGTAGCCGTGCAGTCCCAAAGAACGTTGGTTCCATCGCCAACAGCACAGCGGATTTGGAACTCAGAATGTTCGCGAAAAAGAGACCTAAAGTGGAGCAGTTAGTAGGGCGAATTCAAAGGACGATACCATTTGGCTCCGCCGATCTCCACCTCGTCCGAAGTCCCAGACTCCCCGATTATCCCTTTAATGTTGCCGGAGATCGTCATTCTTAGCCTGGAAAGTGAAAAGTGGTGATCAACGGTTCATAGGAAACGGAGAACGCGATAAAACTGACAATAAGACGGCCAGCTACTTGGTATGGGCTAATCGTGTGGACCCACGAACAGATCTACCATGTAAGACCCAAATCCTTTCAAGTGTATTTTGTTCGTTCGAAGAGCGATGTTAGTGACCTTTGGAGTCGACATTACAATAAGTGCCACAAGCACAAAGCGTTCTGCAAGGAGTCACAGCTCTTCTCGTAATCTTCTTTGGGTCTTCCGAACACAAACCGTCGACGCCCGAGAATACTGTAGGAGGACCATAATCGCTCTTTCTCATTCACTTTCGAAACCAATACGACTCTTCCACGCCGTTTAAACAACGATTTATTCCATTTGTGAACAAGGAAGACAACTTATAACAAACGTGGGCATTACCAAGAAGCAGCCAGACGATCCAAAATGACGTTCAGGGTAAAGGAACTTAATTGGGCGCGGCACCCATCCTTGACGAGCTTCTTCACTTCGTCCAGTTCAGCCTTCTCGATAACGGCTGTGAGCTGCAGACAGAAGCCATGACGATCGCAGAGCTGAATCTTGGCCTTCAGCGTGAGGAAAGTCGAGTCCGGTCGGCTTATGATGTCCCGGCAGATGCGGATAACGGCATCACACTGCCACATGTCGCCAAGACGAAGAAGACCTTCGAGAGACTTCTCTAGAAGATATTAATGAGTTGGGTAAGACTAATGGTTTCAATCTTACGAGTAGTGATAGGTATGTCCATGTTGTAGAGAACGCTCAGAAACATCTCGAAGTCGTCGAGCTTCACCTCCTTGAGGTGGTACATTCCTGTGGCCTTCTCCTTGAAGTCAGCCGAGAACATCGCTTCGAAGACGGGCGAATGGAAGCTCAGCACCTAAGCGTTACTTTATGTGAAGAACGAGTATGACGTTACGTACCTTCTTAGAAAGCCAGAACTTCTCACCATCCACCTCAAAGCAGGCGCCATCCTCGGTAGACACAATGCTCTTGCTGGGTGGGGCGGACAGGTCGATAACTTGGAGCCTGAAAGCAGCAAGTGTCCAGAATATTTGACTTCTCGTGAATCGCTTACTTGATAACCTCTACTTCAGCCTCAAAGTTCACTGGGTTGCGACAAAAGGGCATATATATCCTTTCGGAGTGTGCATAGCCATGCATAGTGTGCATGAAAAAGTTGAAGGACTCGGTCCACTGAAACAAAGTAGTATAAAGGATATTGTAGACTTCGGTATACCGTTTCAGTCTTTCGTCCATTAACAGGCTGGCACGCAGTGAGTCGTCCCTTTGCCAAACAGTTCCAGAGAGCGTTTGTTCCATCGCCAACAGAACAGCGAAATTCGTAAGAATAACCATCTCGACAAAGAGACCTAAAGTTACGCTAGTGAAGCACGTTCAAAGGATGCTACTGATACCATTTGGCTCCGCCGATCTCCACCTCGGCCGAAGTTGCAGTTCGCTCCAGAGTTCCCGCAATCTTGCCGGTGTTGGCCATTCCTGACCTGAAGAGTGAAATGAAATTGAAATTCACAAACATGAACAACGCGATGAAACTGAGATCGTCGACCAACGTACCAAGTACGGACCAACGAGCAAATCAGCCTACGTGAGACCCGAACCGTTTTCGACAAAAGAATAAGTGTCACAAGCACAAAGGTTTTTGCATGTGTGTCAGACCTTTTCTTGCAATCTTCATTGGGTCTTCCGAACGTCCATCACCGTCTGCGAGTACTGTAGCCCGGCGTCGAATCTATGAACTCTCAGATGAGGACAGCAAGGAGAACCGCGATCGCTCTTTCTCCTCCGGTGTGCCACTTTCAGCGACTCGAATCAATCGAGTTTTTCGACAGCACTCGAAACCTGACATGGCTACCCGAATACCGTAATCCACCACAGAGACAAAGGTGTATGGGTTACAGTATCGGCTGTGGAGACTTTTGTCGATGTCATCAGCGAGAGTTCCATCGGATTCAGTGGGAATTGGAACGTATTCTTAACTCGACTCTCTCTTACTCATTTGCTCAATAACAGAACCACGCTTCCACGCCGTCCAAACAACGATTTATTCCATTTGTGAACAAGGAAGACAATTCATAACAGATATTACCAAGAAGTAACCAGGCGATTCACAATGACATTAGTGGTAAAGGAACTTAATGAGGCGCAGAATCCACTCTTGACGAGCGCCTTCAATTGAGTCAGTTCGGCCTTCTCGATAATGGTTGCGAGGAGAGGGCTGAATCCGTGGCGATCGCAGAGCTCAATCTTGGTCTGCAGCGTGAGGAACTTCTTCTCGGGGTTACTCAGGACGACATGGCAGAAGTTGAGGACAGGATCGCACTGCCACATGTCGCCAAGACGAAGAAGGCCTTCGAGCGACTCTTCTGGAAAAGCAGTAAAGGTTCAGGGCAATAGTCTCAATCTTACGCGTGCTGATAGGAATGTGTAAGTTGTAGAGGACACTCAGAAATCGCTTGAAGTCGCCGATGTCCACCTCCTTGAGGGCGTAGCATCCTGTGGCCTTCTCCTTAAAGTCAGCCGAGAACATCGCCTCGAAGAAGGGCGAGTGAACACTGAGCACCTAAACACTCTCTGATGTGTGAAGAATGAGTATGAGGCCAGGTACCTTCTTAGAAAGCCAGAGTTTCTGGCCCTCTACTTCGAAGCAAGCGCCATCCTCTGTAGACTCAATGCTCTTGTTGGGAGGAGCGGACAGGTCGATAACTTGGAGCCTGAAAACAGCAAGTGTCCAGAATATTTGATTGCTCGTGAGTCGCTTACTTTATAACCTCCACTTCAGCCTCAAAGTTCATTTTGCTGCGAGGAAAGCATACGTAGATCTTTTGGGAGTGCGCATAGCCATCCTTTGTGTTGAGAAAGTCGAAGGAGCTGGCCCACTGAACAAGAAGTATCCGAGATACTCTGACATCCACATATACATACCATTACAGTCTTTTTCTCATCAATAGAGGACCACGCAGTGAGCGGTCCCCGTGCCGTACAGTTCCATAAAGCGTTAGTTCCATCGCCAACAGCGCAACGGATTTCGAAATAAGAACCATTTCGACAAATAGACCTAAAGTCACGTTACTGGAAAACATTCAAACAATCGATACCATTTGGCTCCGCCGATCTCCACTTCGGGCGAAGTTCCATGATTCTCCAGAGTCCCCGTAATCTTGCCGACATTCGCCATTCTTGGCCTGAAAAGTGAATGTGACAAATGGAAATGTAAGAGGAAATGTCAAATTGTAACCAAGTGGACTCACAGATCTCAAGTGTCAACAAGGACCAACGAACGAACCTGCCTTTGCAAGACTCGAACCGGTCTACCGAGATCTACCGTGAGATTGGAATTTGACGACCTCTCCATGTTGCAGAGACGAGCGACACAAAGGTAAACGGTTTGTGAACGGTTCGTATAAAGTTCGGCGCTAAATCTGTGAGGAGGACAACAAAGAGGACCGCGGTCGTTCTTTTTCCTTCGTTTGTGCCCGTTCAGGCGACTCGAATCAATCGAGCTTTTCGACATCACTCGAAACCTGACATGGCTAGATCACCCTAATACGGTTACTGTATGCCTGTGAAGACTTTTGTCTCTGTCACGCGGGGGGGGGGGGGGGGGAG
>KN169463.1:41469-55189 GCA_000757755.1 Steinernema glaseri
AGCTCAGCACCTAAGTGTTACTACATGTGAAGGACGAGTATGGCGTCACATACCTTCTTAGAAAGCCAGAGCTTCTCACCATCTACTTCAAGACAAGCACCGTCCTCAAAGGACTCAATGCTCTTGTTGGGCGGCGCAGACAGGTCGATTACGTGGAGCCTGGAAGCGTTAAATAAAAAATGCTGGACTGCTCGTAAATCGCTTACTTGATAACCTCCACTTCAGCCTCAAAGTTCACTGCTTTGCAAGGCAAGAATAGGTAGATCTTTTCGGAGTGTGCATAGCCATCCTTTGTGTTGAGAAAGTCGAAGGAGCTGGTCCACTGAAAAAGAAGTATCCGAGATGCTTTGACATCCACAAATATACATACCATCGCAGCCTTTTTGTCATCGATAGAAGACCACGTAGTGAGTCGTCCCTTTGTCAAACAGTTCCAGAGAACGTTGGTTCCATCGCCAACAGCACAGCGGATTTGGAAATCAGAATATTCGCGAGAAAGAGACCTAAAGTGACGGTAGTGAAGCACGTTTGAAGGACGATACCATTTGGCTCCGCCGATCTCCACTTCGGCCGAAGTTGCAGTCTCCTCTAGAGTCCCCGTGATCTTGCCGATGTTGGCCATTCCTGACCTGCAAAGTTAAATAAAAGTGTGACCACGAAATGGATAAGAATGGACAACGCGATGAAAATAATATAAGATGAACGGAAAGCCTACTGAGCACTGGATGCTCTTGCTGAAGTGCGGACGTCAAGTCAAGAAGCCAAGTGTGGACCAAAACGCATTGTGAAGAAGTAGCATCGCTTTTGGAGCAAACTGTCCGGGCGTAGGCTGGAAGTCAAGTGCGGACGAACGAGCAACTCGTTCGATGTCCCCTTTGGACCAACGAGCAGAAGAAGATGTCAGAGTATTTATATACCTCTGTTTTGGTTGGCGAAAACGAAGATCTGACGAACTCAGGGCAGCAAAACGATGCGAACTCAAGCACCTGAGGACGCTTTGGACCAACGAACAGAATGTATAAAAATGGATAAAGCAATGAAGCTGAGATTGTCTATGCACGTTCAGATACTAAGTACGGACCAACGAGCAAATCTGCCTACTTGAGACCCGATCCGTTTTCGAATGTTGTCAAAGAGTGCAGGCCTACTGACATTGAGATTCGACGACCTTTTCATGTTGCAGAGGACACTAAGGAAAACCTTGATTCATAAACGACCTGTTTATTGCGATCGCCCCCTGTAGTCATATCACCCCGACAAAGACTAGCCTTTAAGGTCAAATATTTATCATCTAGCATACTCCAAAACTAATCATGCTCACGCAATTTAACGGTACAAATATTCGCTCTGGAGGTTTGCCGCCAGCTCGGGTTCCCAGCGATCGCCGTTAAGCAGGAGCTTCTCCTTGTTGTACAAGAGTTCTTCGTGAGTCTCGGTCGAGAATTCAAAGTTCGGTCCCTAAAGAATGACACTGTGGACCAGGACAAGAAGGCATAGATACCTCGACGATGGCGTCCACGGGACAAGCTTCTTGGCACAAACCGCAGTAGATGCACTTCGTCATGTCGATATCGTAGCGAGTCGTGCGTCGGCTGCCGTCAGGTCGCGTCTCCGCTTCGATGGTGATGGCCTAGAAGGTCAAGGTGCATGGGGTTGGACATCAATGTTCTTACCTGAGCAGGACAGATGGCTTCGCAGAGTTTGCAGGCGATGCAGCGCTCCTCTCCAGAAGGATAGCGGCGGAGGGCGTGCTCTCCACGGAAGCGAGCGCTGAGCGGCCCCTTCTCGAACGGGTAGTTGATGGTCGCAGGCTCCATGAAGACGTGACCAAGCATAACTCCAAATCCTGGAAAGGAGATCCGTAAATGGAGGAACCAAGAAGACGGGCCTACCTCTGAACAGTTCGGTGAAGAACAGGTTGTGGAGACCTTTGTTGATGTCTCCAGCGAGAGTTCCATCGGATTCGGCGGGCATTCCAACATATTCTGAAAAGTAGGCGATAACGGGATGGAATCGGCGTCTCATCAGTGGGCTCTGCGATGGATTCGGGGAAATCAAAGAAATAGAAAAGAAACCAAAGCTGTTACAGTAATTATCAAATAGGATATAAGAATTCGTAGATCCATTAGCCAAGGAAGAAGCAGCAAAGGCGGATCATCAGGTTGGGCTGCTTGAGATCCATTCGAGGCCGCGTCTTCCTCGTCCAGCTCACCAGTTTTATAACAACAAGGAAGGATCATAACAAGACGATGTGGACACTGCTTACCACCTTCTCCAAAAGCTACAAAATCAACTCAAGTAGTCCACTACAGAGGACGCCGCTGCCTTTTCCACAGGAATCTGACCTCTGAGCTTCTTCCCCATCTGCTCATGGTCTTCACAAAAACAACCCGGGGGCATAACAAGGCGTTGTGCTCTAGTCTTTAGAGTAAACAAACCTTTAAATCAACGGGCGAGAAAGGCACCAAAAGCAAAAACAGAACTTACTGTAGTTGGAGCGCGCCTGGCCGAAGGAGACGGCGGGCGACGGCGCCAGGCTCTTCAGGAGCCCGCTCGACGCGAGCGACGATCGGATTCGGCTCACCATCGACCTGAAACCAAGAAGCGCGTCAGAATCCGAAGGAAGAGGGACGAGAAGCCGAGGAGGAGCAGACGGAGACTCCCCGACGGGTGGAAATCTTGGACGAGAGCGAAGCACCGTGTCACGCTAATGGTCAGGGATATCGTCGCGAGACCAGAACTCGAGGAAGACAGTCGGAAGGAGACAGAGACAAAGGAGGACCCTCATTCGAGTCTGGCCAGGTGTCAGCAAGCGGTCGGCCCTCTGTTGTCCCTGGAAATGACGGGGAGCTTCCGTGTCACTCCGCTTCGTCTTGAGCGCTCTTTTTGTTTGTGAAAAGCCGTGAACTGGACTAATATCCACAGCGCCTCTTGTTAGTAGTGGTTTACTATCGATGAACTTGAGTAAAAATGCAAGGAAACTGAATCCTATAAGTTCCCATAAGTTGAGAAAATGAAGTGCCCTAGAGAGGATTCGAACCAGGGCTATGCGACATGTCAAATGTCGCGACATCGGGGGTTTTTTGGGTGTCGAATGTCGAGTAATTGCCGATATTTCAATCGACAGAAATGTGTCCTCAGAAAAGGAAAAAAATGTCCACAGAAAGATTTGCGAAGCTCTTATTCCTGAAGAGCAATGTTCAAATTGAGGGGTTGACCCATGAATCACAGTACTCGTGTGTCTGTTCCTTAAATTTTGGGACTTTGTCATTGTTAAAGATTCTTTGCAAATTGGCCTTCTGTCGAATGTCGAATGTCGAGTAGAAAAGGTCGGACGTCGCACAGCCCTGATTCGAAACCGCGAAGAGTATCGTGTCGTTCCAGAGCACTTGCTCCCCAAAGTCTTCTTGCTTATGATCTGGTGGATTACATCGAGTAAATCAGTTTTCTTTTGCCGTCAGTTCCACAAGAAACTGTGCGCTTCGTGATTCGATCTTGAGGGCTGACCAGTAGCTCTAGGTCTGAGGAATATCCCCTTGATAGATCAGGAACTTTCTCTTTCATCTTCACTGTGCACTTCGCTTAAGCGGAGAACGCTTCGAGTTACCAAAACCGCCTTTCGCACAAAAAAGCGCAAAAAGTGGAGTTTTTCATCTACTTCTGGTGAGCTTCTTGTTCTTCTGCTTCCTACTTGCGAACCGCGAGAGACCTTCTGCTTCCACTTCCAGCCCTCCATTTCGCTATTCCTTGTACCACTTACTGTCGACGACTTGCTCAACCAGTTCCTCGGTTAGCACCGAACAAGAAGCGTTCCGAGTTCCCAAAAACGCGTTATGAGGCCTCGTCCAGTGGAACTCCAAAGCACCTCGCTGATTAGATTCCTTCCTCTGTCATTTCGCCGTTGGAAGGAGCCTCCAGGCACGGTAGACCCTTTGTTTGGCGGTGGGAAACCGGTGGTCAGAGCTGCAGAAGGACTGGTACTGGGTGCCAGTGGTCCACGGCTATTATCCAGGAGGAGATTGTGGCACTCGCAGATCCGGATTTGGGACAGGACAAGTGGAAGGAGAAGGAGAGATGGGAAAGCAGTTTGTCGCAACATTCCCTTAGGAAATTCGCGCTCTCCATCCCAAGGGTGTTCGTCGTCGGCTGCACGGTCCTTTTTGTAAAGTGCGCTCCCAGAACTGGATCCACGTGAGTCCACAGGTTCCTGGGTACGCTCTCCGTTGTTTTCGGCGGTCTCGCCCGGCGAAACCGAGCAGTAAAACGGTTGTCAAACCTAGGGGAAGAAGACCCGAGCCTGTTCCCTGGGCTGGTTTAATTTTTCCTAATTTCAAAAACACTCATCGAGTCACTATTACGAAGACCACGTCCTTGAGACTGAGAAATGGCGAAATAGGTAAAGGGGAGCAAGATTTGATAATTTTACGTTCAGAGATGGAATTTGGCACTCTCAGTCCTCGTTTTATCCTTAAAGGGGACCGATTTACGGGCTGCTGAATTGAGGTGCTTTGTAGGGCCCAGCTTGTCTCTCTAATTTAGCTTTCAAGACATCCGAGCTGAGCCACGCATGTAAAGCCATAAGTAGTACCACCCCTCTCCCTAACTCCTTTCGATATGCTTGTTTTTGATAAAAGACCAGTTGTTTTTCTTACGGAAGCTTCACAGGCCTTCTCCGTCCTTCTACAGGGTCCTCCAGCTCTGTGCAGGAAGTACTTCTGATTCAGAAGGAGCTGCAAAGGGAAGCTACAGTAAAAAGAGGTGAATTTAAGATTTCACTACTCTATTTCCTCTGCTAATGGAACCGGTCTCCTCTGCTTCTTCAGAGGGAACGGCTACGCAGCTCCTTGATAGGATGTTGCGAATGTTTACGGTACAGAGAGTGAGAGCAAGTAGAGGGGAAGGGAGCAAGTAGGGCAAGGAAGCTAGGACGCTAGTACAACTCTCTGACCAATAAGTCCACCCATAATATTCGACCTTATGCTAAGCTGTCCCCCTCGACAGAGCTGTGTAGTAGGACGGACGGTGTAGGGCACTCCTGTTTTCCTTCGGGGATTCCTCGCTGGAAGTCGGGAGCGCATTGTTACACCGCGAGACCAGTTTGGGCTTCTCGAATCCTCGGCGAATGCCCTGACCCCTCCGCCTCCGATCGTTGTGCCTTGTGCGGAGCGTCCCCGGTAGCCAAACAAGCGAAACCCTTCGCGGAACCTGTTCGCTTGGAGGACGATCGCCCCGCGGAGGGTGTCTTCCGGACCCTCGGTGACCCGAGGGAGAGGCGCGCGCCCAATTACCCCCTGGAGATTACCGTTCGCCGCCGCAAATGCCTCCTTCTGGGTCAGAGATACCCACCTGACTCGATTAGCAGGGTTTTGTGATTTTTAAAAACTAAATTTGGAAGGTTTTTAGGCAGCTTATTAAGCTTCCAAATCTCTTGAACTGGAAAGAATAGGCTGGGTCCCGAACAGAACTTAAGAAAATTGAGACCTTCGGCTAGAAAAGTAGACTCTTGATTCGCTGATTCCTCAAGTCGCCATTGTGCCTATTCTTTAGCCTTTTGCTCTCATTCTCTGCACCGTAAACATTCGCAACATCCTATCAAGGAGCTGCGTAGCTGTTCCCTCTGAAGAAGCAGAGGAGACCGGTTCCATCGGCAGAGCAAATAAAGTAGTGAAATCTTAAATTTATCTCTTTTTACTGTAGCTTCTCTTTGCAGCTCCTTTTGAATCCAAAGTATGTACTTCTTGCACAGGGCGCATCTGTGGCACTGAAGCAGCAAGCAGTGGTCCAAAGCAAGCAGCCAAACTTCATATATTTTTTGGCCCAGTTGAGGTCCATCTTCTTCCCTCATTAGGATTCACGCCATTGATAGAAGCTTTGACTACCAGTCCGAAGGCCAAGGGTTCGAACCCCAGAGGGGGACATGCTTTTTCATAGTGTTATTAAGAGCCTTCTGGATCAACTTCTGGATGCCTTCTGGAATGCGGATAGGTGCGCTAGGGCGATGGAAATAGGGTCACACGGGGAGGTAGTCGAGGTATATTTCCAGGTAAGCTAACTACCAATAGTTTTAGTCAATTGCATTTAATTCCGAGGTAATCAAGAACCCAATTCGCAGTCCACTTCCCAGCTCACTCTCCCTGCCAGGCAGAGTCATCATAGCAAAGGAAATAAGCTGCTAAAACCCAGCTCCTTCTTGCAGCCCGTCGGCATCCCTGTCCTGGGTGCATCTCGTGCGCGGTTCCAGTGATACTGCCGCCAGCCTGCTTCTTCGCTTTGTTTTTCCTTGTGCGCAACCAGAATCCGAAACAGGATCGCGCGCCTCGCCTCCCCCTCGCTCCCTCCGCCTCCTTGCGCAACTCGCCAAAACAAAACGTCTTCGGCGGTCGGCGCCGCTAGGTGGCTCCTGTGCCCCGCGGCTTCGAACGCCGCCGCAAACAGGTCCGCGCGGTGTTGCGATTCCCGAGTGACCTTCGAAGCTCCGAGAAGCGCCGCCGCTGCGAAGGGTCCGTTTCCGAGGTGTCCGGCCGCCCGCCCGACCGGTTTCCCAGCTGGTCAGAGCTGCTGGGATGGGCGTCGAGAGGCGTGAATTGCCTATTTTCTGCTCCCTTCCTCTGGGCCAAGGACCGGAGCCAGGGAAGAGTGAAGTAGTCACAGAGGGGGGCCATCCCCCTTGAATCTATGGTCTTCGATTTCGCTTTCTCTCCTTTTTTGATCCGAAATGGATTAGGAAAAAAGGAGGAAAAATCGAATGATGTAGCCGTTCTGGTTTTGACATCCGTAGCTCTAGTAGAGTCGACCGGTCGCGCTCTAGCTGGTTTTCGCGGTTTCGGATCTATGTTTTCTTTCCATGGGATAGTTCGGATCTGGGTACTTTATTCATTTTGCTTTATTCAGTCCTTGGAAGAAGGACTCCTTACGGTCACATATCTACACATTGCTTCCTTGGATCACTTCGATCAATAGAAGAACTGCGATAAACAAACGTGTCGCGTCTTCTTAGGCTGACGATAGGATCCCTCCTCGAGGTTTCAGAGCCACGAAATTCAAATGTCTGCCTCTTGCTGTTATTATATTCGTCTTGAAACGTGTGTCAGATGACCCAGAGCCCACAAGGCAATATTTAACACCTCGCAGCGTCTCCGTGACTTAATTGCAGAGATCACAAGCGGTTGCGCTCGTCTTCTGTTAACGCTATTATAAATTAGTATTGGCGCCACTACCATTAGATAGACCCAAAAAGGGTAAAAGAAAGCTTTGTATCTCTAAAAATCCCTTTTGTCAATGCATCAACCCCCTATTCAAGGTTCCAAGCGGCTGCGCTCGTCTTCTGGCTGTTAGCCTTATTACAAATAAGTATTGGCGCCACATAAGCAAGATTATTATTCGATAGACCCTCTGAAGGGGTAAAAGAAAGCTTTGTATCTCCAAAAATCCTAGGTGTCAATACTTCAACCCTCTATTTCAAAGTCCTTGAGGTGTTACGATCCTTCTGCTTAGCGAGCCCCAGAACTCATATTCCATGGGTTCTTTTTTGACCCCCAGAGCTTAGGACCCAGGCCCGGGACCCAGAGGTCGATATCCAACACTTTCCAAGCGTCTCCACAAGACCCGCGGCGACCGGTTGCGCTCCAGCTGGTCAGAGCAAAGTGCATCGTCGCCGTCGTCGTCGCCGCCGGTGTCAAACGTGTTCCCGGCTCGGCCGGAACCTCGGAATCCTCCGGCGACCCTCGCGCGCGCGAGGCTAATCCCTCGGCATAGCGCGGAAAAAGCGTCGACGATGCCGTCGTCGCCGCCCGAACTCGTTTGCG
This sequence comes from Steinernema glaseri, assembly GCA_000757755.1. Lineage (NCBI taxonomy): Eukaryota > Metazoa > Nematoda > Chromadorea > Rhabditida > Steinernematidae > Steinernema > Steinernema glaseri. Next base: position 49,275 of record KN169463.1, read on the forward strand.
AATCCGTTTCGCGGCGCTCCGCCGCGCATCCGCCTCTAATTGGCGGTCGCGCGAAGAAGCCGAACTTCAGCATCCTTTTTCGCGTGCTTTTTCGGATCTCGCGAGGCGACCTTGGCAGCACGAGGGATGTGTTTGTTTCCAGCGTGATAGATCAGGGCTCCATGCCCGTCGTCAGCTAGGCCGCCGCCATGTACGACCGACTGAACCGCGAGCTGGGCTTCCGCCTGGCCGCCCGTCCGGCGCTCTGCGTCCTCCTCAGCGTGCTGGGCACGCTGCTCCTCGCCGCCTCGCTCGTCCGCATCCGCTTCGAGACCGACATCCGCGTCAGCTTCTCGCCCGAGAACTCCAGGGCCACCTAGTGAGTGGGGAGGGCTTCTTAGATGCCAGAGAGTGCAGGTGACTGTGGCTGTTATTCGATGCTTGTCACCATCTCCTTCAGTCAGAAAGGAAACGCCATGTTTTTGATGTCCAAAACCTATGCTTCCGTCCTCAAATTGCTTCTACTCGGTCTCTAATTACTGGTGGGCTTTGGTCATCTTGTCCTTCAATTTATGGGCGTATCCACTGATTCCGTAGGGTTATCGAACATACCACCTACGATGCTTATTCTTGAGATCGTAAAACCCTATCTAAAAGAGCCTTAAAGAGCCTTTAAGAGTGTTAAACGGGCTCTTGTTTATGAATTTAAGGGCCTAACCTAATTTAGGACCACCTACGACGCCTATTCTTGTGATCGTACTAGAGCTTTCTAAGAACCTTTCTATTGCTCTCCAAAAGCTTTCTATTGCCCTTATTCGGGTTCTGCTCACTGATGAACTCTGGCCATTTTGTCCTTCCATTTAAGGGCCTCTCCATCAATCTCGTAGGATTATGAAACATACCACCTACAACGCCTATTCTTGTGATCGTACTAGGCTATCTAAAAGAGCCCTCTATAAACCTTAAAAAAAGACTGAAAGAGCCTACCTTACAATTTTAGAGGTTTAAACGTCGTGGGTGTTTATGTGCGGCCCTAAGTGGTTATATTTCGTATTCTTAACTTCATTAGAATCCTCCAGCAAAAATGTAAAGACCAAAAAAGCTCTAGAAATTCATGAACGACCCTAAGGGCTCCCCAAAACCTCCTTTAATGAAGTTAAAACGCCTTATCCAGCCTTCTAATGACCCCAAACAAGGCTCTAACCCCTGCTCCTAGCGAGACCGACGTGTACAACGAGTTCTACAACCTCTCCGCCCTTCCACAGCGCTCCTTCGTGCTGTTCACCGCGCGGGACAACGGCTCCATGCTGCGGCCGAGCTGCGTGGACGAGGTGCTCCGCGTGGACAGAATCCTCCGCGAGCAGCTGGAGCGGCGCGGGCCCGACGGTCGAAGGAGCTGCGACCCCCTCTGCGACCTCAACGCGCCCTTCCACCTGTTCATCGTAGGCCCCCCGTCCCTGAGCCCCCCTGATCCCGGTCTCAGCACGAGTGGCTGAAGTTCCAGAACGACTCGGAGCCGAACAACGCCTCGGACACGCTCCTCGACTTCCCCACGTCGCAGTTCTTCAGCAACGACGTCTTCGTCGGCATGAACATGTTCGGCGTGGAGACGGTGCCCCACATGTTCGCCAACCGCTCGCGCATCTCCAACGTCCGCGCCCTCATCCTCTGGTACGTGTCCCAAGTGGACACTGAGGAGCGCCGCGAGGTCCTCAAGACCACCACGCTCAGCCTCTTCGAGGTCAGCAAGCAGGGCAACTTCTCCGACAGCATCAACTTCGAGATCTTTGGCGACGAGATCGCCAACTCCGAGATGATCCGTGGCGCGTTAGAGGTACGTGATTGGAGTCCTGCTCGCCCGACGGTCGAAGGAGCTGTCAGTTGGGCTTCTCTAGGCCACTATAAAAACCTATTATCTCCAAGGCGACCCTTAAACCCAAGATCATGGTGCCATCCCGTGATCGAGGTGCCATTCCCTTTACCCTTGTAGTTGGGAGACCATAGAATGGATAAGGCATTTCCAGCGCTTGTGAAGTGACGAAGCTCTGGAGAGGCTCTGATTCCTGAAGTTCAAGCTCCTCTAGGCTAAATTGTGAAGCGATTAAAAGAGGCATAATTTTTTTTATCAGAATCGTCTAAAATTGGATCCTTTAATTGACAAGAGCTTTCTACACCTTATTTTATGCGATAGAGGCCAGTGGATAGCTTTATAAAAATTTTAAAGCAGAATGGAAAAACAGTGAAAAAATCACCTTCGCCCTCTATTGATTTTCAAAGATATGAGCTCAAATGGTGATAATTTTTTTCAATTGTGAGTTTACTTAATAAAACGTGCTCATCGCAGTTAAATTCTAAAATTTCCTATCAATGAAAACTGTCTGATATTTAAAAGGTTTTATTTGATTTTATATTTGATTTTAGCCACTGGATTTTAGCCATTTTAGCCGTATGCATGTAGAAGTCCGTATCATCACGCAAAGTATTTTGAGGAAAAGTTATAAATTACTATAAAGTAATCTCTTACAAATGAATGGATCCAATTTTAGATGATTCCGAATAATTACCGAAAAGTTATGCCCCTTTCATCGCGTCGCAGTTTCGCCGCAGCACCCTGTAGGCCACTAGTAACCCTTAAAAGACCACCCTTAAACCCAGTGCGACCCCTTCTACCGTACCCCATTCAGGCAACGCTGCTGATGTCAGTGGGCTTCGGTCTCCTCCTCGTCTTCGTCACCTGCGTCCTGTGGAAGCACTGCTCGGGCCAAGCGCTGCCAGCGGTGGTGGCGGCGGCGGTGCTGTCTCCCTTCCTGGCGGCGGCCGCCTCCTTCGGCATCCTGACCTGGCTGGGCTTCCGCATGTACTCCATCATGTGCGTGACGCCCTTCTTGGTGCTGGGCATCGGCGTCGACGACGCCTTCATCCTCGTGCACTCCTGGAGCCACTTCGGCTACGTGGAGAGCCGGAGCGAGCGACTGGCCCGGGTGGTCGTCGCGGTGGGACCCTCCATCACCATCACCTCCGTCACCAACACCGTCGCCTTCTTCATCGGCTACTTCACGCCCACCCCGCAGGTACTCCGCCTCCTTGGGACCCTCCTGACCCCCTCCAGATGAGCCTCTTCTGCCTGTGCACCTCCATCGCCGTGCTCCTCGACTACGTGCTCACCTTCACGCTCTTCGCGCCCGTGGTGGTGCTCTGTGCGGAGCCGGGTCCCGCCACGAAGGAGCCCCTCAGGGAGGAACAGGGTCCCGATCTCCTGGGGCCCTACACGCGCTTTGTGTGCTCGGCACGGGGAAAGGCCTGCGCCCTGGTGGCGATGACGGCGCTCTACGCGCTCTCGGGCGCCGGCATCGCCTCCATGCGCTCCACCTTCGAGCCGGCGAAGGCCTTCCCCTCGGATTCGCCCCTCGCCAACTCCCTCTTCTACATCCGCGCCGTCTTCGACGAGTTCTTCCCCATGAACGTCATCGTCAACCGCCCGCCCGACATCAGCGACGTCGCCGACGTGAGTTTCCTTCTTCTCTCGCGGTTATGTGGGCAGAAAATGGTGGAGTGATCAATCTACGGTGTCAGTTCGTGTGAGAAAAAAGTTTTGGATGGAGCGGGACTCGAACCCGCGTCGAACTTTTACCAGCGAAAAAGCTTTCCAATGAACCACACGAGCAGACCATTTCATCGATTGGTTATCGTAGTTAACTACTCTTCCCAAGGGCCCTTCCCTAGTTGCCTCTTTAACAACGCCACACACACACCTCTCCAACATTCCTTGCAGTACGACCGTTTCTACAGTATGGTCTCAGAGCTGGAGGCTCTACCCGAGAGCTACAGCCGCGAGCGGACGGTGCTCTGGCTGGTCGCCTACGAGAAGTACGACCGTAGTGTGCACGGCGTGAACCAGCTGTTCGAGATGCTGGCCCTGAACGACGCCGCCGAGTACCGTCCCTCCTACAGTAACCTGGAGACGTTCCTGGAGCAGCTGCTGCACCCGCCCATCATCAAGTACGAGGAGGGGGCGCGTCTCGGCGTCAAGGAGCTCAAAGCCTTCCAGATGACCGTCATTGCCAAGGTGCGACTCTTCCCCTCTGTCCCTCGCTGACCCCCGCCTTCTTCAGAACATGTCAGAGTGGGCGAACCGCGCCGAGTACGTGGAGAAGTGCCGCCGCGTGCTCGAGCGCTTCCCCGAGTACAACGCGACCATCTTCGACGGCGACTCGGCCATCCTGGACCTGATCCTGACCGTGCGCAAGGACCTGCTGGGCTCCATCGCCGTCACCGTCGCCTGCATGGCCACCGTATGCCTCTTCTTCATCTCCAACAAGATCGGCGTCCTCATCATCACCTACATCATCTCCTCCATCTGCTTCAGTAGGTTCCCCCTTGATACCCCTCCAAGCTCCAGGAAGGGGAAATCTAGGCTTTTGGGAAGGCTTAGGTTATAAGGTTTACAAGGAACGATCGAAGGCAACTAATCATCATGGTCAAACATTCAAACGCCTGTAACTCAGCACACAGTGCGCATCAGCAGATAATTTTTATATTAAAAAATTCTCATCAAAAACTGTATCACATATATTTTTTCGAATTTTTTCGCATTTTCAGCTTGAACCCTCTACTTGTTAGACTTAAATTTGCCAGATCACCAAATCTCAAACTAGCCTTCTCGAGCAAGGGGGTTGTGGGGGTATAGCTCAGGGGTAGAGCGCTCGCTTAGCATGCGAGAGGGCTGGGGTTCGATTCCCCATACCTCCAGACTTTTCTCTCAACTCTCCAACTTCTCTTTTTCATTCTAGTGTCACTTTCCCCTCCTTATCTCCACTCTTTCAGCGCTGGTGGGCGTGCTCAGCTGGTGGGGCGCGGACATGGACCCGGTGACGATGGTGGACGTGCTGATCGCCACCGGCTTCTCCGTGGACTACACCGCACACATCGCCTACCACTTCTACTCGGAGACGGGTCCCGCCGCGGAGCGTCTAGCGCGCAGTCTGCGCGAGATGAGCGGCCCGATGCTGCAGGCCGGCGGCTCCACCGTGCTCTGCATGCTCCCGCTCGTCTTCGTGCCCACCTACGCGATCGTCGCCTTCGCCAAGACGGTCTTCGTGGTGGTGTCCGTGGGCCTCTTCCACGGCCTCTTCCTGCTCCCCGTCCTGCTCAGCTTTATGCCCCGAAAACTCTGCCACCGATCTCGCGACGCCGACCTCCTCCCCGCGCCCCACAAGGCGCTCCAGGCGAAGCCGCTCATCTGACCCCGATGGTGTTTCCTGTACATAGACCAGTGTCCGCCGCCATGCTCTCCTATTTATATATAAAGACTTCTATTGTCCACGGAGGTCGATGGCGGCCTCCAGAATCGTTCTGGAGCCCAGGTAGCAAGGACGTCCCTGAAGGTAAACGGAAGATTTTGGTCGAAGGTCGAAATAACCTAGTGAACCTAGTGAGAAATCCTGAAATCCAGTGAAGTGACAGAGACTGTTTATCCTATAGAACTTCCGACCTTCCCTATCATCCGATATGATCACACGCTTTATTTGCAACGGCATACTTCAACACATATATAGGGCGAGTTAGATCAATGGTGGGAAATTTGAACAAAAGAATCACCAGGGAAGTAGACAAAGAGCATTCTTTGATCGGGTCCGTTCCAAAAGATCCCATTGTTGTCGAACCTACAGGTTTGAGGCTGTTTGGAGAGGCCGTCCAGCAGTGGAAGGGTCTTATCACGAAGAATTTTGCAATTAAGATCTCTCAGTTCCTCAGAAAGCTTTCCAAGGATAAGTGTGTCCTTTTTAAGGTCTCCGTTGAAGAAGCGTTCGACCATTATAATCAACATGTCCAGGTCGACTGTCAGATCTGACCCATGTAGATTGAGTTTCACGAAATTTGGAGATTTCAGGAAAGACCTGAGGGAGGCCTTCATACTACCAGGCCACTGTAGTCCA
>KN169463.1:64728-76445 GCA_000757755.1 Steinernema glaseri
GACGGACTTGAAGGAGCTGAAGAAGATAGAGAACCTGTGGTCACGGACGGTGGAAACCCACTGCAGCAGAAGAAGAGAGCTCACCGTCCACCTAAATCCGAATGACGATGAAACTGAAGTTAGGATCGAAATTAACAAGGATAGAGGCTGGAACACCTCTGTTCATTACACTTACCTGACCAAGTACGACAGGATTCGACGTATCTCGATAGAACGGATTCGCCGTGAACATCTACCCGACAAGATTCCCACGGAGCACTTCAGAACCAAGGTCCTTCCTGTGCTCAGTTCTATAACTGATGCATTTGTTTTTAAAGCTGTTCAAAGATCTTCTAAGAATTTAGTGGACAGTCTCTACAGCGTCCTGCGTGCGCCGGCACTAGAGATCGAGATCGAGTATACCGAGCAAAAGTGCGTCGAATTCATCGAGCGTCAGATCGCTCTTGGCCAATTGGAAGAACTTTACCTACGCGGACACGAGTGGCCTGTTAGTATGAAGGCCTCTCTCTTGGTGTTCCTAAAATCTCCAAATTTACTGACGCTCGACCTAAAGAAGACAAATGTCAAAGTCGATCTTGACATGCTCATCTGCATCGTCGAAAGCTTCCTCAAGGGAGACCTTCGTCACAACGCAAGTATCTTGGGAAAGCCTTCGGACGAGATGAAGGACTTCCGCGAAGCAGTGCTTTCTGGCGGGACCTTCACACTACTCGAAGGCCTTCCTCGGCCTTCTTCAATCATTGCTAGAAGGTTACGCTGCGAGATCCAGTGGACAAGATCCCCCACACAAAGACTCTGTGCTCTCTTGTCGGCTAAACAACTTTTAGTTTACCTTACTTAGGCTTGTGCCAAGAACCCCACCTTACTTACTTAGCCCCCCCAAACACGTTTTCATGTTGTTTATGTTTGTTTAAGTGAGTAAATAGAACACGTTTGCATGCTGTGACCAGCGAAGTCTTGGTCGGCCTTGTCAAACTTGTCAAAAAACCAACCTGGATACTTCAAGATAACGACATTTAACATTCTGTAAATGGCCATCAACCATGCCTGGGCGGTTTTAATTTGGATACTACGAAAAAAGCGAATTTGCATTCACTTCGCATGCGTCATCTTCTGTTGCAATGCCCTTTTGTCCGCGGGATAAAAGCTCCTATGTTTCGTCTTCCGTCGTGCCCCGTGACAGTCGCCGCGATGCTCCCGCTCGGCACTTGTGATTCACAACATCGGCCGCGGCCCCTTCAGCTGGCTCTGCTCCCGCGAAAGACTTTTATTTCGTAATTTCTTGCTGAGTGGTGATGCTTCTCGAATTAGCCTTCTCGGACAAGGGAGGTCGTGGGGGTATAGCTCAGGGGTAGAGCACTCGCTTAGCATGCGAGAGGGCTGGGGTTCTTTGAACTTCTTTGCGCCTCTCCCTCTGAGATTCTCATCTTTTGCATCAGCCTTCAGATGGCTCCGATCTCCCTCCTGCTGCTGGCAGGCATGGTCATCTCTTACGCCTCCTCCTCCGAGGCAGAGAAGGACACCTACAACTACAGTAGCACTGACTACGACGACAGTTTCGGACCTCCTGAGTGTCGCTTCGACGAGAGCCCGGAGCCGGAGCTGGACGACGCCCTCTTCCTCCTAAGCGTGGGTCTCCTTAAAGGCGAGCGGACGACGGCACTGTCGCCACTGGCCTTGGCCGCGGCCCTCGAGGTCGTCGCGCTCGGCTCCTCGGCTCCTCTGAGGAACGACTTCGAGAAGGCCCTCCATGGGAACGCCTCCATCTTCGACTACCTCGTCCAGAGCCTCCGCTTCTTTGACAACACCACTTCCACGAGCTACAAAGCCGCCGTCTTCGTCGACGTGAGTCCCTTGGCTCCTCTGGCCCTCTCTAGTACCTCCAGGAGAAGAAGGGTCCCCTGGCCCCGGCCTTCCTCCAGTCCCTCGAGGAGCTCCAAAGCTCCGTCCACAGATTCGCCGAAGGAGAGGCGCGCCAGAGCGTCTCTGCCCTCTTCCCGGAGCTCCCCGAGGACGTCCTGGAGCCCTCGGCGGAGTTCGCCTTCGCCTCGACGCTCCACTCGGAGGGGAGCTTCGGCGATGAGAATCTCTTCCTCACCATCGACACCCTCCCGAGGCCCTTCTTCGGCCTCCAGGGGAACCGCCTCGTGACCTCCATGCTGGGGGAGAGCATCGCCTTCGAACACTTCGAGAATCCTTGGATGGAGCTGGCCGAGATCATATTGGACGACTGCCACCTCCGCCTCTTCTTCCTCATGCCCCAGAGGGTGAGCCTTCAGGGTCTCCTCAAGTATATACTCCCCTCAGAACGTCACCCTCCCGGAGCTCAAGGAGCATCTCCTCTCCGACGACTCCGGATTCCGCTTTGGACGCGCCCCGACCACCCGCCGCGTCCTACAGTTCCAGATGCCCAAGATCGACCTCTTCCAGGAGCTTCATCGCTTCAAGAGCCCGTTTGCTTCGCTCGGTCTTACCGGAGCCCCCGATCTGGCGCGCATTCAGGCAAATCCGGACGGGACCACGACGCGTCTCGCCGACCTTGTCCAGACGGTGGGTGACTCGCGTGGCCACTGACGCCGCTCCTTAGGTGAACTTCCTGCTGGACGAGAAGGGAGTCTCCGCGGACGCCTCCTCCTACTACCCCTCGCAGCGCATCTCGTGGCATCAGGTGGACGAGGTGTTCGCCGTGGATCGGCCCTTCCTCTTCGGCCTTTCCCACGGGACTCTCCCGCTCTTCGTCGGACAGTTCTACTGACTCGCCTGCCTACTTGCTCAATCAGAGTGTATAAGGAGCTTTAAGAAAGTGTTGAAGGATAGAATGCGGATAGAGACGGAGCTAGTGTCTAGTAGACACTACTTTGCAGACAGTTTATCTAGGAAGGTCTGCATGTGGATGGAGACAAGAGGGTCATTTGTGTGTTCCTGCAAGAGCTGAGCGGTCGCATAGAAGAATAGGACGAGAACACTAGTTAGACATTTAGCTGTTACTTGATCCAAGTGGAAAAAAACATTCTTTGTGGAGAGGACAATACTCAGAGGTCAATGGGTAAGAACGCTCTTAAATGCATGAAGCCAGCAGAATCGTCAATGTCCCCACCACCTTTAGATTTATTCTTTTTGTGCACTGCGCTGGGAATTAACTCTTCTTACGGTATTTGGACATTTGTGCGCAACCTTTGGAAAAAAGGGGTTGATCCTCGTTTTTACTTCTCACTTGCTATATGCGATTGCCCTTTTCTGTTGTCATGGTTTGTTTACATCTTGGAGGCACTAAGCCTCTACTTGAATGACCTTCTTCGGTAGTGTTCGACTTGTGACCCACCACAGCTGACTACAGTTCACCGGCTGCTTGTTTTTCCAGCAGCGGAATCGCTGTTGTTTGATCCACTGGCGGTCGTTGTGCGCCTAGGTTGTGCTGAGTGGCGCCAACAGATCGCTATCTACTGCGGGATCATTGTGACTCAACTGGCGATCCTTTGGAAGGACAGGGAGTGTGCAGAGAAGGGAAATTCGATTTAAGGGTCCTGAAGTTTGCAGAATCAGAAAAATGGGCTTCCCCTCTGTTCTAAATTCTTTTTTCCCTATTATTTGTTCCATTTGTGTCCATGGAGTCGAGAAGAGGAAGTGTGAGAGAAGATTCGATTCGAAACGGATCCGCTTCCCACGACGTTCCTTCCACCTCTGCTCGCCATAAATCTCGCGGGAGCGTGGCGAGCGTTCTTCGACCTTCTGATCGGGGCGAAATCGAATTCGTCGAAACGGCTTCGGGCGAAGAACGCTCTCGACTTTCTCAGATTCCTCGCGACCGGTTCGTCCGAAAGGCGAAGAGTCCGACTTCCAAAAGGCTAACGCGGTTCAAATGGAACCCGTTCTCGGCAGATGAGCGAACACTTTGCTGCAAAAAAACTCGCGAGGCACTCAGCGCTGCTGGGTCCTTGATGGGCGCAGAAGACACAAAGATCACTCGGACTGCTCGCGAGAGCGGGTTCTCCGCGTGGAAGAAGGGGGTCGGCAGGGAACAGCAAAATTTCGAGGAAAGGAGATCGGGCCCCAGGCGAGGGCCCTGTTAGAGTCGGAAGGGTATTTTAGTGATCTAAAGCCATAAGAGCTAGAGCAGATAGGTCAGGAACAGGTTAATATTTAACTCAACGGTCCCCTGAGATTCGGCTGCATAAATTAAGAATTTCAGTTGAAGAAGGTCCCGAGAATAGGGACATGGGAGCTGCACTCATGAATCGTTGGCTGGCCTTCAAAATTTCGAAGATTGCGCCCAACTCTCCTATGAGTATCTGTATCACAATCACTACTCACGGACCAGTAGCACAGCTATATGTAGTCGGATGCTTGAATTGACGTGGTGTTTGGCCTGAGTGCCTCAGCAGAGCAAAGCCGGCTAGCTGAGAAAATTGTTAATTTCTCGGTGTATGTTTATTGTTTCTGGGTGAGTTTGGTATTACCGGGATTTATGGAAATCCGGCAGAGAAAACTTGATTGGCCAAAGCTGCTTTCCAAATATAGGCAAGAGTGCGTAAAACAGCAGGCAAAAGGGAAAAAAGGTCCTACAACGGGAGGCGCCGGTTATGACGATTCCTAAAGGACTATTCTTGCAGATAGACTCGTTTTATTTTGGGCTGAGCTTCGGATTTGCATATATTTGTGCTGTTTAGAGTTCTAAGGCCTAAATAAAACACCGTGAACGTATGATACTTTTAAATGTCGACAAACGTGGACGCACTTGTTTTGACAGGACTATCATTGGAGAAAAACGTCATCTATTTGATGGACTCATCCTCTCAATAAGATCAAAGTCATCAAGCCTTCCATTACATAATCATGACAAAGCTGATAAAGTTGAATTTCATTGTGCTTCCACTTGCAATGTGATCGCCTCGCCGCGATCTTTGGAGGTCACCGACGCCACATGACTCCCTTCTGCACATGATCGGGCGGAGCACGTGACGCGGAGCCAGAGTAAACACTCAGAGATGCACTTTCTGTTTTCCACTCCGGACGCTCGGAAGGTCAACAAGGGCCAGCGCGCTTCCTGGAACCTCCTGGGCTGGGCCAGCGGGCTACTTGGACTAGGCTTCTCGGGAGGTCTTCTTCCAGAGGTGCTGTGGGAAGCTGGATGACCTTCGGGCTTTCGTCTGGCGACTTCTTCAAAACACTTTCTGCGCACAGCTTCCATACAGGTTTTTCTTTCTCTTCCGCCGAGCGTCCGATCAATCTCTGTAGCCTCGGGGAAGCGAAACGCGTCCTGGAGCACAATGTTTGTGGACAGAACACCAGTGCTTAGAATAGTGACGCCATTGTAGCCCTGGCTTGACAATAAGAAGACAAAGTACTCGACAATGAACGGAAAACAATTTGAAAGTGCTGCTTTCCCGATCTGGGAGTGCGCTCCTATCTATCTAAATGACAATTACGCTCGCAGATAAATATGAAATACGAACTGTACGTAAATATCGCCTTTTTGGTTGGTTTCGTAATCCTGGGGACATGGCTTGTTACGGCAGGCACAAGTAGTGAAGCCGATTCGAGGAAAACTCGACTTTTGATCGCCTTGTCTTCCTTATGAAAAAATCGCCTGTAGGCTACTAACAATATACTCCTTGAACCACAGCAGACATTAGGTTGTCACGCCACATTTTCTGAGAATTTGGCCTGGAGTAGAAGTCGATCCCACTTAACACTTGGAGCTGAGGCTTATGACTGCGTGTAGTATGTAGGCGTGCAAAGGAAACTGAATGAGCAGATGTGAACAGGAGCTCCGAGTGAGGACGGACTCTGACTGCTACTGCTCAGCTACGAGCCAAGAACGTAAAGACGCTAATTCCATCCAAGCCACTGCTACTCGAAGCCAGAGGAACCACGTGCAAAGTTCAATCCAATGCTAGTTTTCGATGACGTCATTTCTTCACCTTATTTACTCCGCATTTATTGCTTATGCTCTCGCATTTTTGGTGCTAGAAACGTCATACTGAGCACAACAGCGAATCATCATCGCAAATAAATAAACACACTTTAGAAGAGTGTCCACAATCTGCACAGTTTGCATACAATAGCCTTTTTAATCGAGGAATGACATTAAATACTCACAGAACCACTGCTAGTAGGGTTACAAAGTCTCCTTCGCTTTCTATTTTAGCATCATAAAGACCCGTAGATGCCTAACATCTGACTTCTTCGGGCTAATTAGTCGGAATGCTCCTCTCTTTGGCCAGACGTGTCCTTCTTTTACGTAAATGTGGCCGCTGGTGGGAAACGCTCTCGCTGTCTTTCCCTTACACCCTTTCTAGTGTGACGGTTCTTTATGAATCCAAAATGGATCAAAAGTTTAAGGATTCTGTGCAATCTTCCTCAGATATGTCTATTGTGTCGGCTCCTCTTTGCCACATTTGGGTCCCTTTCAAAGCGCATTCCCTAAAGGCCTCTCAATCCATTCCCAGCTCGAATCCTTACAAATATGGCGTGGCACCACTGGAGTCGGAGTAGGTTGTGCCGAGCTATCTTATCGGCGTTTCAAAAGTGCGATCGGAAGCGACGAAACCGTGACGCAATGTGTGATGGAGTGTCGTGGCACCTCTGGGAAATGTGGAGCGGGCCAAGTGGGGCCGCTTGGAGCGATAAGAGACTGTAAGCGGACGCTTGAAAAAGTCGGAGACGCCGAGTATCGATCGCCGAGCACGACTTACGGACTGCTTAGTGCGGATGCGCTCCTAGCGAAGCACAAGAGTGCACTAAGACGACCCTTCTCAGCCACTACACGTCAGCTGAATGCTATGACTTCGAAACATGGAAAACCGGGAAAAAGCAGTGAATCCTCATCGACTATTTGTAGTTCCTGAGTGCGTTTGGCAGATTATTGTCCAGCAGATCCTGCTGCGTCGTTTGCGTCCAAGATCGCCGGAATTGGTTGGATCTGAGCAGAGTTATGTCTCATGAACCTCATCGACAGTCCCAAGTCGCAAAGTGGGATGTCTCGTTATTTCGGACAACATTTCGGCGAAATGTCCTCTAAATGCAAAAAGTCATCACCAGTTATTGTTGCAAATTTAATTCTGCATCGAATTAGCCCAGAATTACGAAAATCTATGCGTTCACCGAAGAGTTAAATCACTTTAAAGCAATACTATCGAGATGATGCCAAAAAGTGACGCGTTTCTAGGCTGAGATAATGCTAAAAAGCGTCATCTTGTCTTTAACGCATGGCATCGCACACACCAATGCCAATGCGATGCCAAACGTGTCACAAACCACATATATACCCAAAGAAACTCTACACTCTTCACTGCAACAATGGACGCCGTTCCCATCGCCTTTGTGGACGTTCTATGTGTTACGCTGCAGAAGACGGACTTGGAGGAGCTGCAGAAGATAGAGAACCTGTGGTCATGGACGGTGGAAACCCACTACAGTAGAAGAAGGGAGCTCACCGCCTATGTAAGCGCGAATTACGACGAAGCTGAAGTTGGGATCATAATTGGTGAGAATGCAGACCTGCTCATCGCTGTTCCTTACACTTCGCTGACCAAGTACGACAGGATTCGACGTATCTCGATAAGACGGTTTCACCGTGAATTACTACCCGAGACGATTCCCATGGAGCGCTTCAAAACCAAGGTCCTTCCTGTGCTCATTTCTATGGCTGATGCATTCAAGATGAATGTTTCTGCTAGATCTTCAAAGCGTTTAGCGGAAAGTGTCTTCAGCGTCCTGCGTGCGCCGTTACTGAAGATTGAGACCGGGTATACCGGGCAGAAGGGCGTCGAGTTTATCGAACGACAGATCGCTCTAGGCCGATTGGAGCAACTCAACCTACGTGGACATGAGTGGTCTGGGAGCATGAAGCCTTTTCTAAAGTGGTTCCTGAAATCTCCAAACTTTAGGAAACTCGACCTAAGGAGGACGAATCTGACGGTCGACCTGCGCATGCTGGTCATAATATTCGAACGCTTCCTCAAGGGAGAACTTTGCATGGAAACGAGTCTTCGTGGAAAGCCTTCAGATGGCAAATTGAAGGAACTCCGCGAAGCAGTGCTTTCTGGCGATACCCTTCCCGTCCTCTATGGCCTGCCTCAGCCTGCTTCAACCAGTGTGGAGTTTGACTTCGACACGTGCCAAGTGGAATGGACTGGACCTGGCAACAAAAGGCTTTGTGCCTGGTTCTCTAAAACGGAACTTTACATTTACCAGAGGTAGTGGCATTGGTGGCCTCCTAAATGTGTGAGTATTTGTATACGAGTACTTAAATAAAGACGTGTGTCGTACATTTGCGCCCCATGAATCTGGAGGGTTCGTACTTATCATCGTGTTTCCAGTCTATTGTAGGTACCCGCAATGACTGACGAGTTCATCTCTACAAAGGCCCAAAATACATATCCTGCTGTATGGTGTGACTTACATGTTAGAGAGGAAGGTCCCAACTGGAAATCGCGTTAATGCTACACAGCGTCATCTTGTCACCAATGCGATTGCGATGCCAAACGTGCCACAAACCACATATATAATCAAAGAAATTCCATAATTTGTATTTTGACAATGAACTCGGTACCCGTCGCCTTTTTGGACACTCTCTGCGCTACGCTGCAGAAGACGGACCTGAAGGAGCTTCAGAAGATAGATAACCGATGGTCACGGACGGTGGAAACCCATTGCAGCAGAAGAAGGGAGTTAATCGTCTACCTATATTCAAATGACGACGAAACTGAAGTTTGGATGAGAATTAACGAGGTTCCAAACTACTGGAACACCCATGTCCCTTACAGCACGCTAACCAAGCACGACAGGATTCGACGTATCTCTATGAGATGGATTCGCCGTGAATTACTACCCGAGACGATTCCCATGAAGCGCTTCAGAACCAAGGTGCTTCCTGTGCTCAGTTCTATGACTGATGCATTTATTTTGGAAGCTTATGCTGAATCTTCTAAGAAATTGTGGGAAAGTCTCTTCAGCGTACTGCATGCGCCGGCACTGAAGATCAAGACCAATTACCTCGGAGGGAAGTGCGTCGAATTTATAGAGCGACAGATCGCTCTAGGCCGATTGGAAGAACTCGACCTATGTGGACAAGAGTGGCCTAAGAGCATGAAGGCCTCTCTCTTGGCGTTCTGGAAGTCTCCAAACTTCGAGTGTCTCGATATAAGTGAGACGAATCTAACGGTCGACCTTGAAATACTGATCATAATGGTCGAACGCTTCCTCAAGGGAGAACTTTGCATGGAAACGAGTCTTTGTGGAAAGCCTTCTGATGGCAAAATGAAGGAACTCCGCGAAGCAGTGCGTTCTGGCGGTACTCTTCCACTACTTGAAGGCATTCCTCAGCCCTCTAAAAGCCCTTCTTTGTGGTCAAGCTGCGACATCAAGTGGACTGGACCCTCCGAACGCATACTCCGTGCTTCGTTCTCGACTACCAACCTTTACATTCGCCCCACTTACCCGGCTTATACGAGTTTTGCAAGTCAGTAAATAAAACACGCTTAAGACACGACATCCCATGGATCCAGTCCTCCCTTGGAACACTTGAGGGGACACCCAAGACCCAGGCACTCTGACACTCTGACTCGACATAAGGAGATATCGACGGGGCATTCGGCCACCCGCCAAAATGACTATCCACGGGTTCTATATCTTTTACCTGCTAATTTATTCCCATGTGATGAATCTCGCTACAAACACAGCTGAATGCTGAGACTTACATGTTAGAAGGAGGGTCCCAACTGGAAATTGCGTTAATGCTACAGAGCGTCATCTTGTCACCAATGCCAATGCGATGATAAACGTGCCACAATCCACATATATACCCAAAGAAACTGCAAACTCTGTACTTCGACAATGGACTCTGTTCCCATCGCCTTTGTGGACACTCTCTGCGCTAGGCTACAGAAAAAGGACTTGGAAGAACTGCTTAAGATAGAGAACTGGTAGTCACGGACGGTGGAAACCCACTATAGCAGAAGAAGGGAGCTCGAGGTCTCCCTACGAGTGGACGACGACGAAACTGTAGTTTGGATGAGAATTAACGAGGATCCAAAACAGGAACATCGTTGTTCCCAACACTTCGCTGACCAAGTACGACAGGATTCGACTTATCTCGATGACACGGTTTCACCCTGAATTGCTACACGATACGATTCCTATGGAGCGCTTCAGAAGCAAGGTCCTGCCTGTGCTCAGTTCTATGGCTGATGCATTTATTTTGACAGCTCTTCATAGATCTTCTAAGAATTTAATGGTTTTAACGTCTCTTTAACATCCTGCGTGCGCCGGTACTGAAGATTGAGACCGGATACCACGGAAGGAAGTGCGTCGAATTCATTGAGCGACAGATCGCTCTAGGCCAATTGAAGAAACTCACACTAATCAATGGAAAAGAGTGGCCTGAGAGCATGAAAACCTCTCTCCTGGCGTTCCTCCAATCTCCAAACTTCGTGAGTCTTAACCTGTATGGGAACAACCTCACTGTCGACCTTGACATGCTGATCATAATGGTAAAGCGCTTCCTCAAAGGAGAACTCAATGGGGATATACGTGTTTATGGAAAGCCAGATGACCAAATGACGGACTTCCACAAAGCACTGCGTTCTGGTGGTACCCTTCCACTGCTTGAGGGCCTTCCTCAGCCTTATTCAACCTTTCGTTGGTGGTCAACCTGCGACATCCAGTGGACTGGACCCTCCGAACGCATACTCCGTGCTTCCTTCTCGGATACCGACCTTTGTATAGGATGACGTGGGAGTGTCGGAGGCTTATACCCTTGTTTTGTTAGTGAGTAAATAAAACACGTTTAAGGCACGACATCCAATGAGTCCAGTTCTCCCTAGGAGCACCTGAGGAGACCCAAGACTCAGCCAGAGTTCCACTAGCAGTCAAGACGTTCATTTTATTACTCTATTTACATCCGTTCATAAAACTTTACATCTGCGGGACGGGGCGGGAGAGGTCGGGGAACGCCTCGCGGGGCGAGACGGCAACAAGGAACAAGGCTCAACAACGGGGCACGGGGAGTACGGTATGTATAGACAACAAAAGCGGAGTTGACTCGGTCAGGAGTGAAAGAAGCGCGAGCGAGATGCAACTGACGTCGTTTGGGTGACCGGGACGGCGCGTTGGCAACCCAAATCAACTGAGACCCGAATTGCTAGAAGAGTTAAACAAAGGAGGACTAGGCGACTCTAGGGACTCTCTGTTGGAGCGCGCGGCCGAACTGCGCGATCTTGGCGAAGAAGCTCTCGGGCGCCAACGGGCCTTCGAACTGCGACACCGGCTCGCCGAAGAACTGCAGCGTCGTGATCAGGTTGTCCTGCAACGAAAGGATGAATTTGAGGAGATGAAAGGGGAGGGATTTCCCTGTGGTTCTCCCAGGCATTCCTTTAAACAAGCTGCTCACTTGGGACAGGGCATCGTGTTGAGACCAACATTACTCGGATAGATAAGCCGTTTCTTATTTGATATCCCCCAAATAGGACCTTTTTAGCCCTCCGAAAAGCATGAGAGGGATGGGGTTTCCAGTGCTTCTCTCAGGCACTGCCCTGGGTGTGGGGAGGTATCAATTCTTGTTCAGCGTTTAATTCTGCACAAGTAGGTGGTCTTATCTCTGAGAGAACGGAACAAAATTTTCTGGATATTGTACTCCAAACTTTGGACTGATTTTGCTCTGTGCTCTCCGAGCTAAGCACACCAATATGTGTAGAATTTAACGCTAAACGGGGTCC
>KN169503.1:0-17857 GCA_000757755.1 Steinernema glaseri
GCCCGGATCCGAGTGGGACAGTTCCCGTACCTTCCTTGTAAGATACAAACGGACAAAATGTGTATTGGAAGGAATACAAATCCGCAACGAGGAAATCAGTATAACTTAGAACAATAAACACAATTTTAACAACTGTTATGAGAATGCCAACAACAATTTAAACAAATGTCATATGATGCTCAAAGATCTTCAAAAAGCCGGATCTTGTCACAGCTGATCTCCAATGTTCACGTCCGCCTTCAGTGCTTCACAAAGCTCCCCGATGCGTCGGACAAAGAGGGCATCGAAGAGATATTTTAAGTGGTTCTCCAGGCAGCGATTGTATCGGGCATCAGCCCTCCTGCGCTGGACAACGTATTCCAAGGAGCGGTAGATCTGGTTTACGGCGATCTAAAGGCTGTCATAGTCTTCTGGCAAAGAGCTAAGATCTTACCGTAGAGCCAATGTTCCGGTCGCGGACCCTGACGTAGTTGATCTCGACTGCAGAGCCGGCGTTGAGAAAGGTTTCCATAAGGTTGACCCGTCCTTCATCGAGCACGATGTGCTCCAGAGGAACGTTCAGGAAGAGACCGTATTCCGCGAGGAATCGTTTAAGCAGCCAGTCCTCACAGAACGTCACGAAGGACTCTGGGCTTCTTGGCACGTTGTTCTCCGTCGTTTCCTGGTCCGGAGCGGCAGACTTCAAACTTGAGGGTGGCAAGTCCATGCTAGTTGCGAATATTGAGTCTTGATCGTCGGCGAAGGACTTGGTTTGCTCTCGTCCAGGCAGCCAATTAGCCGTGCACGCATGTACGTAATTGGCACTCTGGCAGGTAAGCAGGCGCGCGCAAATGAGATAAACAGACTCGTGACGCCAAGCAGTGCGCCACAAAGGGATTGAGGGATTGTAGTCGTGTGAAACTGGACATGCAACTGCGGGTAGCACGACAGCTTTACGTGCGGCTTTGTAAGACATGGAACACGATCATTGCTCAGTGGTGTTCCTCTCATTCTTTGGCTCTGGGTACAACGGGGAGATCTCGTTTGTCGGGAAAGTATTGCCTAGGCGATAGGCATCAAAAGGGCCTCTAGGACAGGGCTGTGCAAGTCTCGAGTCTCGGGTTTTTAAAGGTTTTGGCCGAGACTAAGTCTCAGGTCTCGGTCACGGCTAAAATGCCGAGACTCGACCGAGACTTTTGGACTTGAATAAACGTGAATACCTTGCAGAAGCTTCTATTTTAAAGCACAGTATTCAACAAGACGGATACTACCCTCTATGAACTATTTGTTACGTATGTTCTGTTGCTGGTTAAAATTCAGCGGAATTTAGACCTATTGTAGGCATTGATTTTTCGAAGTCTCGTCCCGGTCTCGCCCCGGGTTTTTTGAATGGAACACGATCATTGCTCAGTGGTGTTCCCCTCACTCCTTGGCTCAGGATACAGCAGGGATATCCCCTTAATCGGGAAAGTATTGCCTGGGAGAGAGGCATCAAAAAGGGCCTCTAGGACAGAGCTGTCCGGTCTCGTCCCGGGTTTTTTGAAAACGGTCTCAAGACTCGGGTCTCTGTCTCGGGTGTCTGAGTCTCACAGCTATGCTCTAGGGTACTTGGGAGGAAACGGCGGGGAAGTAGTCATGGAGACGCCTCGTAACTGTCCAAATGTGTTCCCTAAAAAGCTGTATATTCTACTGCATGTATTGGGCAATTGAGGATCTAATTGTTGAGTACATTTTGACGACCGTGATCGGGATGAAGAATCGAAGATGATCATGTCCCATGGGAGATGAAGCGGGATGAACAACACATGAGTCATAGCTTGTCATCGAGCGCACCTCAAGGGACCCAATTAGTGCTGCACACGTGCCCCTAATTAGAGGTTCGTCGTGTGGGGAAAGGGCTGCACAAGAGGTAAACACGGGAGGGAGCATCGGTGGGATCTTGAAGAGTCTATGAATGTTGGAGCGGTGCCTTTTAATGTGTTCCCTAAGAAGCTGTATAGGAGCGGTGCCTTTTATTGAAACAAGCATCAGCAGTGCATCAATCCCAGGTTGATCAGATTACTTGGCGATGCCGTCGCCGCGTTTCTTACCTCCACAGCAGCGTGCGAAGAGGGGATTGACTTGCACACACTTGGATCCCTTCTCGCAGATAAGGTCAAGACATGTTCGAGCCACCGTCTCCACGGACGCGGCTTCTCCGTTGGGACAAGTGGCGTCGTATCGAGAGCTTCCCCACGCTGGAACACTCATATGATCACGTGGGTTAGCCAAATCGTTAGGACTAGAGCTGGGACCTCAAACTTTAGATTTTGCTCGAAGCAGGCACATGACGTGAGAAGCACTCAGGATATCTTACCATCCATCGTTGAATTGCAGCATTCAACATACATCCCGTATCTGCAGGTGCTGCCCTTCGGACACATCGTCTCGTCGTCACAGCTTCCGTAGTCATGAGCACGCGGAGGATTACCGAAGGGAACGCCACAAGCGGAGCCGTCCACTAAATAATGAAATTTGAAGGGTTGTACAAAATATTCTCACGGTGAAGATTTGCTTTTTAGTAATATTTTCATGCAGATTTAGATAAAATCATCACGATGCACATAGCCTCATTGGCCAAAATCCAGGAAAAAATATTTTGAGGAATCAACACTTGACTGCTCGCCCTCAACAGCTTTTGTTCTCAATCTATGGTACAGTAAGACGGGTGCCTTATACTTTCGCGATCTCATATCACTACAGTCGCATCGATTCTTGAAACCTACAGTATCTGCATTTCAAGCATTCCTTAAACGAGTCGAATCTGTTCGAGTTGCCGCCTTGCCCGCCATATTTCAACCCAAAGCAATGGTTCCAATCACTATCAAAGTAGAATTTCTGCGAAAAATCTGAAAAAATAGGAACTGTAATTGTTGTAGTTGGCGACTCACCTTTGCCGACGCCTCTGTGCGGTTTGAGGTGGCAATTATTTTCATCCGATGATAGAGCCACAGTGAAGAGGGCAGCTATAAGCAGCAGCAACAGCATCTTGGTCTAAAATGTTATATGTGAGGCGCAACAAGAACGCCTCCAAGGGAATAACCTTGAACGGGCACACATAAAAGAACACGTACAGTAGGAAACACAAGCATGGTTTGTGTTTATATGGCGAGGAGCACGTGCCTACTCAGAGGACTTCCGCTCTGCATGCATGGTAACTTCCGGTTTTCGCGGAAAATCGATGATTATCAGATTATTTGGGATGAAATCTGGGGATGAACAGAGCACTGTGAACTCAGCGTCAGGGTACACCGTCCGTGATCTATGGCGTTCTTAAATGGTTACCCTTGAACTTATTTACCGCACATCAACTGCAAAGCGAGGGGAACGGTTCACAGTTCAAAATCAGGTTCGACAGCCACGTTGTAATAGTGGTAGGAAGCCAACAATGTAGCCAGCAGTGAGAATAAATGTGAGGAATGTTCAGTGGAAGAACGGTAAACGCAATCTGACGACCCACCTAATAAGGCATGTTCGTCCTTGGCATAGATTTCGGGAGATGTTAGGGAGTTGAAGTAGCTACAAGACCAGGTGATCATTCTATCGTTTCAAGCTAAACCACTCATCATCGGGCGGGGAACACGGCGAAGCTTCTTAAAAACTGTCGAACCCTTTGAAGTGTCAATAGTTTGTTCAGCGAACAAGTAACTATGTTTGACGAAAAGTATGTATGATTCATTAGTGACTGAATGGTACAATCCACAACAGATGGAGAAAAAAGAATGGAAAGTTGCGAAGGCCATAAATGTTTTTAAAGCTAAATATCGTTGGCCACCTGTCACGGAAACTTCTGATTTTATCGTAGCATCTAAAGTCTTCTTGCTATTACAATTAGAGGCCCAACTGTGTCATCTGCCGTCTGTGGCGGTATTCAATACCAACATCCACCAAACAGTCGAGTGTGAGGACTGTGAAGCAACCTCACACTTTTGTGAATACGGCCACTGTAGGGAGTGTTATTCTTAAAACACTCTCATCTAAGGGAAGCAATGCATTTTTATTGGAACAAACATTAGTAGTGCATCACACTTTACGGTATTCTCCTGTGGAGATTATTCGATGCCGTCGCCGCGTTTCTTAACTCCACAGCAACGTGCGATGTAGGGATTGATTTGCACGCACTTGGATCCCTTCTCGCAGATCAGATCACGGCATCGTCGAGCTACCGTATCCTGGGAAGCGGTTTCTCCGTTGGGACAAGTTTCATCGTATCGGGCTATTCCCCAGGCTGAAAGATGCTTACGTGATCATGTGTGTTAGCAACAGCAAATCGTGTGGGACCACAAACCTTGGTGTCAAGAGCACACAGGATAACTCACCATCTAGTTTTGTATCACAGCATTGAACCATCATTCCGTAACGGCAGGTGGAGCCTTTCGGACAGGTCTTCTCGTGACATCCTCTGTCCCTCTCAATGGGATCGACGTCTGAGAAGGGCATCGTGCAAGCGGATCCGTCCACTAAATAATGATATTTGAGGTATGGTATGAGTATCCGCTGCACGAAAAAAGTTTAACTAGAGTGATTACAAGGGAGCATTATACTTTTTGGGACACAGTGTACCAAAAAACTAGACTTCCTTTGATCCCTCTCATTTTTTGCTGAATAGCACCATAATATTGTTAATTTAACTGCTAATTTTTTAATCCATTCTTTCTGGTCGCACTGACCATGCTCTCGTTCACACCTCATGTTCACACTCTTCACAAATTTTTATTCGATGAACCTACTGTATCGGCAAGACGCCAAGCACTCCTCATACGTCTCGAATCTGTTGAGGTTGCCACCTTGTCCACCATATTTCAACGCGAAGCAGTCGTTCCAATCAGCATCGAAGTAGAATTTCTGCGAAAAATCTGGAATGTGTCGGGGTTCTTTCTCTCTTTGCCTATTGTCGTCTCACCTCTACCGAAGCCCCTGTGCGGTTTCATGTCACAATCGTATTGACCATCCTCTGATAGAGCCACGGTGAAGAAGGCAGCTGTGAGCAGCAGAAGCATCTTGGTCTAAATATGAGGACTAACAAGAACGTCTCCAAGGAAACAACCTTGAACGGGCGCATATAAAAGGACACGTAAAGTGGGAAACACGAGTTTATATGGTGAGGGGCATGGAGGACTTCCGCTGAGCAACTTCCCGTTTTCGCAGAAACGCGAAGATTATCAGATTATTTGGGATGCAATCCAGTGACGAATGGAGTGCTGTGAAGTCAGGACCATGGTACACAGATCAGATCAAAATGTTAGGCCAAGAAGGCCACTGCTCTGGAAGGTTGGTCATGGACGAGAACGAGCATGCGTAGGATTGGGTGGGGAGTCGCGCATTGAGGCCACGAAAACATCACGAGCGTAAAGCTTGTGCACAGCTACGTTGAACTATGTGTGTAGGTGATGGGTACAGTTTATATGCGTTGGAGGCCCAAAAATATCACACCTGAATGGACAGTGTAAAGAGAAATAAATAGGATCCCAGCCTTTATGAAAGAAAACCATTTTTATTGGAACAAACATTAATAGTGCAATGCACTTTACGGTATTCTCCTGTGGAGATTATTTGATGCCGTTGCCGCGTTTCTTAACTCCACAGCAACGTGCGATGTAGGGATTGATTTGCACGCACTTGGATCCCTTCTCGCAGATCAGATCACGGCATCGTCGAGCTACCGTATCCTGGGAAGCGGTTTCTCCGTTGGGACAAGTTTCATCGAATCGGGCTATTCCCCACGCTGAAAGATGCTTTCGTGATCATGTGTGTTAACAACAACAAATCGTGTGGGACCACAAACCTTGGTGTCAAGAGCATAACTCACCATCTAGTTTTGTATCACAGCATTGAACCGTCATTCCGTAGCTGCAGGTGGAGCCTTTCGGGCAGGCCTTCTCGTGGCATCCTCTGTCACTCTGAATGGGATCGACGCTCGCGAAAGGCATCGTACAAGAGGATCCGTCCACTAAATAATGATATTTGAGGGATTGTACGAGTATCCTCTGCACGGAAAGAGTTTAACTAGAGTGATTACAAGGGGACGTTCCACTGATACCGACTTTTAGGATTACAGTATGTTGAGAGATTCATTTGGACATGCTGATGACGATGTGCATAATCTTATCGACCAATGCTGCCGAATTTTGCAATATGGGCTTGTATTACGAAATTGGTGACATACGGGCCGACCAATCTTGGGGTTTGCCTACTTCGGAAGATAGTCCATGTAAAGCTACAACCCTAGCCGTTGGCCCTACCGATAAAATGGCCGTCGGCCATACCGGTAAAATGTTTTATTTAGTGCTCGGCCCGAGTCGACTAAAGTAATCTTACCGACCGTTCGGCCCGTATTTGCCCGTATTACGAAATTCGGTACAACTGCATGAAATCTGCGGAGTTTCCAGTTAATAACTGTTTATTTCTCCAATTTTACCAATTTATGATACTTTAGAGAGGGTGCCTTATACTTTTTGGGACACAGTGTACCAACAAACTGGACATCCTTTGACTTTCTTATGTTTTGCTAAATAGCAATATTGTAAATTTAATGGCTAATTTTTCAATCCATTATTTCTGGTCGTACTGACCATGCTCTCATTCGCACCTTATGCATGTCCACACCCTTTACAGATTTTTATTCGATGAACCTACTGTGTCGGCAAGACCGCAAGCACTCTTCATACGTGTCGAATCTGTTGAGGTTGCCACCTTGTCCGCCATATTTCAACCCGAAGCAGTTGTTCCAATCAGCATCGTAGTAGAATTTCTGCGAAAAATCTGGAATGCGTGGGGGTAGGCGTTCTTTCCTTCTTTGCCAGATGGCGTCTCACCTCTACCGAAGCCTCTTTGCGGTTTCATGTCACAATCGTATTTGCGATCCTCTGATAGAGCCACTGTGAAGAAGGCAGCTGTGAGCAGCAGAAGCATCTTGGTCTAAATGTGAGGCGTAACAAGAACGTCTCCAAGGGAAAAACCTTGAACGGGCGCACATAAAAGGACGCGTAAAGTGGGAAACACGAGTTTATATGGTGAAGGGCACGGAGGACTTCCTCTGAGCAACTTCCCGTTTTCGCGGAAAAGCGATGATTATCAGATTATTTGGGACGAATGTAGTGGTGAGAAGTCAGGACCATGGTACACCGTCTGTGACCTATGAAAATGGTTACCCTTGAACTGAAGCTAAACCACGAGGAACACGCCCAAGAGGCTGGAGAACGTCCGAACTTTTCTCATTTTTAGGTGTTTTACACTTTCTAGGCGACAGAAGAATGTTTGGAGAAAAAAATCGTCATGGAAGAAGCTAACTGGCGTGGATAATGACTACCGTTCAAGGCAGATCAAGACCACTGCTCTGGAAGGTTGGTGAGCGACGAGAACCAGCACGCGTAGGGTTGGGAGGGGTACGGTGTCCTATCACTCATTATGCGTCGTACTGTAACCACTACAGTCGCGCATCGAGTCCGCGAACACAAGACGAGCACATCTCCGATGAAGTATGTGTGCAGGTGATGGGTAGAGTTTATATGCGTTGGAGGCCCAAAAAGGTCACACCTAAATGGACAGTGTAAAGAGAGATAAGGATGATCCCAGCCTAACACCTTTTTATGAAAGAAAACGATCAAAGACAAAGTCATGGGAAAATGAAAGAGAAAGATCAATGATCAGATTGTGATAGCCATGAGAAACTCAAGAGAACGGACAGGATAAGAACGCCTTCAGTTGACAAGAGCACAAGTATCTCGAAGGCCTGCTCTTTCACATTAGCTCTCTATCTCAATGCTTATTTTCTCTCATCGTAGCCTCTCTTATCGTAGCCTATAGTCCCTTTTCTCACATCTCAAGGGTACAGACTGATGAAGCCGCTAAACAAGGAATCAGCCACACTCAACTGGCATGCAAAACCTTCTTTGGTCAGGCACATCGGAGACACATGAACTCCTTCACAAGAACTTAATCCTTAATGTGGAATTGAAATCAACATTTGAGGGATAGGAGTTGAGTGTTCCTGTGCGAGATCCGACATTTTGTACTCGACATTCGACAGAAAGCTAATTCGCAAAGAATATTTAACAATGACAAAGTCCTAAAATTTAAGGAACAGAAGCACGAGTGATGTGTTTCATGGGGGAAAACCCTTAAATTTGAACGTTGCTCGTCAGGAATAAGAACTTCTCAACCCTTTCTGTGGACTTTTTTCTTTCTGAGGACACTTTTCTGTCGAGCGAAATGTCGGCAATTACTCGACTTTCGACATGTCGCACAGCCTTAGTCCCGAGTGAGGAATTGAGTATTCCTAGAATCGTTCCCGGACCCTAGGAGGTTATGCATGGCATCTCCTTGAAATGTTGGCAAAGAAAAAAATGTTCGTAGAAGTCGTCTCTCGTGGCAGAAAACGAGGCCACCTGCCCTTTCAAGGTGCATTGAAGAGCTTCTTCACCGAACGTGCGGCCTTTCTGTCCGGCTGTTTGCCTGAGGTTCTTGGTGCGAATAGCGAGGGAGAGGGGTGCACAATTTCAATTTAAATAACGTTTACTGTACATGGCCATTACTGATAGGCGCTGGTGTGTTGCTCGCTCCGATTTTGAGTCGGTGATTTCTGTTGACTTTTTTCCTACCCAGCGTCGGTCAGTCCTCCAAGCCACGTTTGTTCAGAAGTGCTTTAAAACGCTTGTAAATTGTTGTCTTTCGCGAACGAAGTTGACGTCATGTCGGCTGGTGCGCCTTTTCATATTGATCGCCACTGGCGAATCGTCAGTGTCGCACTGTGGCGCAATTTAATGTGAAATGCCTGGCTAAAAATGAGAAAAGATCTTTTCGGCATTCGTCTTTATCAAAAAGTTTATTTCTGCGGACATGGCAGCTTTTCGTGATTTCCTCGCCGTTCGCTGCTTGTTCATTAGATTGCACCCAAGTTTTCGCCTCACATGGACACCTACTTCGATCGATTTCTGTCTGCCTTGCTATCCGTCTAGACCTGACCTCTGTCTGCGGCTCTGTTGCGCGCCATTCATCCCATCTTCAGAGTTGGATGTGACGACAAACAAGCTTACATTAGCAGATAGATCGTATTAGTCAGCGTTTATGTCGTGTTTCGTCATCATTTTGATTACCCAAGTGCGATGTTTCCCAGATGTTCCACGACTCTTTTCAGACATGGCAACTAACAAGACGAAGCGGACGTTCGAAGTGGAGGCGATCTTAGAATCCAGAGGACAAGGGGCCAACAAGGAATACCTCATCAAGTGGAAGGATTATCCGGGGGCCAACAGCTGGGAGCCAATCCAAAACTGCGTAAGTTCGGAAGGTTTTGTCGTTGTGTTTACTCTAGAAACATGCTTGAGTTGCGAAAGATTGTGAATCTTCCAAAGCCATCTATTTTTTCTGTGCGGTAATAAGGGACATGGAGCGTTTTTGCTCCGTAATGAGGGACAACATAAATTCTCTTCAAAGCAGTCTACTAATGTTCTACTATTCAGAAGCAGTGCACGGCTCTTATCAAGGAGTTCGAAGAAAGGAAGCGACGCGCAGGTGGACGAGGAAGACCCTACGTTGCAAGGAAGTCCACCGGCACTCCCAACGAAAAGAAACCTCGGCTTGCATTCGAGGATGAGATGGACGACGATCCATTCACGACCCCTTCGAGTTCAAAGCCCCCGAAGCGGCAAGAAGAGCGACGCAGCACTATTTCCAAGAAGCCTCAACTTCATGCTCTGCCTAACGACCAAGAGGACCAACCGAAAAGCCGTTCGAGTTCGAAGCCTCCAGGCACGCCAACGAACTCGGTTCCAGTTCCGTCCACGAAGGAACGTCACACGAGCGGATCGAGCCGGACTCATTTGCGAACTCCACTTGTAGAAGGTATGAAGTGTGCTTTTCTGGAAACTTTTCACGTGCATTAAGATAGCACGGATCAGTTTGTGCGAGGCCCTGTAAGCTACCACGAGTACCTTGAATATGCGCCTGCCACGCCAGAGCCTCAGAGTAGATGAGGTGTTGCATTGATCAGAAATACTGTGCATTTTTTTAGATAACAGCGCCCAACATGCTGACGTCGCAACTGAAAGGAATGGTACTCCACAGGTAAAGTGCAACACGCCCGAAGTCCCAAAGCCAAATGGTAAGGAGATATTTGCTAGTGCGGTGTTTCGTATGAGTGACCTAGGAAAATATGGATAGTCAGCTTTTAGGGCGTGAAAGCTAAATTGAAACTTAAACATTCTATCTTTAATCGCGTCTGTTCCAGAGGAAACTCCCAAGAAGTCCAAAGTGCCATCCGCCAATGACTCCAACGACTACCGAATAAACAATGGAGATGAAGTGGAGGAAGTTGTCGGACTGCAGAAAAAGGAAACGAGGCTCATGTGCGTGGTCAAGTACACATCCGGAAAGTTCGAGGCTGTTCCCAACGATCTCGTAAAGCAGCTCTTTCCCCAGGTGAACCATGTCACAGCAAACTTCTTATCGGAAAATTACTATTTCAGCCGTTGATTACA
The DNA here is from genome assembly GCA_000757755.1 of Steinernema glaseri. Taxonomy (NCBI): domain Eukaryota; kingdom Metazoa; phylum Nematoda; class Chromadorea; order Rhabditida; family Steinernematidae; genus Steinernema; species Steinernema glaseri. The sequence continues at coordinate 10,497 of KN169503.1, forward strand.
TACTATGAGAAAAGGTTGGTTTTCCACTGAAGAGCGTCGGTGTCAGCCTATTATTCCAACGTGACACAGTCACTATATCTTTCGCTGACGAACAATAGCGCAATAAATTTCTACGTCTTCCTTTCCTTGTTTATTTGGGTCGTGCGACGGGCCACAACTTTCGGACTTTGTGAACCTTGTCTTGCCAGAGGAGCTTAACTGGATGATTCAGCCGTGGTGGACTGACGGACGAGGTGGAGATCGATGTTTTCTGCTCAATGAGTTCGTGTTGCCTTCGGTGCTCATCTAATCTAAGATACCAAGGATATAGAACTGGTTCAATGGACCTGCGTTCTCAGAAATGCTAAGATAGATCTAAGATCCGTGTTGTTGGAATGTGTTCCTTAAAGTTCTCTACGGTGGCTCCCTGGAGCGATCATGAAAATTGAACAGGCCTTGTAGGAGCCTCGGTCACAAGAATTGGGTTTGGGCATTTTCAACTTTGGTCCGGGAGATTCTTGAAGTATCCTGGTCAAGTTCATAGGCCGTCCCTCGACATCGCATTCAAATCTTCGTTAAGATGGGCATTTAACACTTGGCTCGTGGAAAGTTTCTGCTGAGAGCTATAATCTGTTGGACTCAATAACAGTACATTTATTTAGCACCACAACACTTGGCGAAGAACTTGTTTACTTGAATACATTTCTCGCTCTTCCCACAAATAAGATCGTCGCAAGTCTTCCCCGCCAACGCATGGAACTCCTTCCCTTTTCCAACTCCAGCAGCTTTCGCCCCATTAGGACACTTATCCGAGAGACCCTGCTCCTTGAGCTTCTCGTTCTCCTTGTTGCAGCACACGGCGACCATTCCTTGCACGCAATGGTGAGTCTTCTCTGGGCACGTCAGTTCGGCACAAGTTTGACCGGGATGAAGGTCGGAGCCCTTCTTCGGCTTCGGGACGACGTTGTCGAATGGCCCCGTGCAGATCTTTCCGCCCATTGTCATGGTCTTGGCGACTTGGAAGCACTCTTCCAAAGACGCGAATCCGAATTGGTCCGTTCGAGAGGCGTTCTGGACGAAGGCGAAGCACGCATCCCAGTCGCTGTTGGGGATGAATTTCTGCACCTTACTTGATGAGGCAATAGCTGAAAAGAGCACATGAGAATCCATTAGAGGAACCGACGCCCCAATAGGGATAAGACCTGACCACAGCCCACTTACCAGCGAAACAAAGTCCAAAGAGAGCACATCTGACAAACATCGCGATTGGCGGTTCAGAAATGCGATCAACGAGCCTCCTTATGTACTCGGATTGACAGGCGGAAACCGGTTCGGTGAACAAGGGCAATTTTTTGAAGCAAGTTCAGCGAAAAATGACATTGATGACGCCATTCGATGGTTCCGATCAACAAACAACTTCCTGAAGTGGTGCTAAGGGAGCAGGCGGGGAAACTCCAGGGACAGCTTCCTGAAGTTCTTCCCGTTTCTCGACATAAGGCTCCACATCTTCAAGTACTCATATAGGATACCATACCTTTGCCACACATAGTGTGACGCTTCATGACTTCAGTCGACCCTTGACGTGTGCGTCGATGAGTCACCCAGTTGCACCTAAGGAGATGTTCAGAACGAAACCAGGAAGCACCGCCCCGGTTGTAGTGTTCTCAGCTGACATCCGACAAAAAAAACTTTTTGGAAGATGATCTTGGTCTGACTATTGGGATACGAGGACTGGTTATATACAAAAACGGCCACGTACTCGTCTGAATAACGACAGAAGACAGAAGCCAATGATCACAGCCACTAGTTATTAAACTGGAACGAGCCAAAAAAAGCAAAACAGAAGCCAGCACCATTGTCAACACAATCTAAGCAATCCCGGACCAGTGGTGGAAGGTACGAGAAGCACCGCAATTTCGATGAGAAGACAAGGACGCTACAAGACAACGGAGACATCTTCTGAAGGGTTGTTCAATGTATTGAACAAAATGGACCAAAAGTAGACTCGCACCTCGCAAGAAGCAGGCTACACCTGCGACTGCATCCGTCGATGGGAAACTGAGGCGTCGGTAGCAGAAGAACGCGTACGCGCCTTATCGGACGCGCTGATAAGGATCCTCTGAAGAACTCCACGGGAAACGGACACGGGAAACGGAACCATCGCATCATCGCCCACAATTGTCAATACCGTAGTTTAGTGTATATCCTTCAGGGAACTTTTCTCTGTTTGTCTGCGCTTTCCGGAGCGCACCGATGGAGCCTTGGTCCCAAAGGAGCAAAGACCTGGGCTACTTGATGTAGTAGACGCACTGCGATAGCAGTATTACGCCTGCAAGCAGGAAGGAGAAGTTGCCGAACGGCTATGATATGGTGAATCGTTTATTATCCACAGAAAGAGTGACCCCATAAAAGTACCACTCCTTCTTCTTTAAATCTCACTTCTACTTTGGCAATTTCACGCTTTCCTTACGTCACATGACCTCACGATATTTTGCTCGCCCGTCTAGAAGCCACTACCGTCAGCATGTCGTTTTCGACCTTTTCCCCACAAAAAACCGTTTTTTCGTTTCGGCAACCGGTCGCATCGAATTAGGAAATTAGGTAATCGCCTACTTAAACGGCGCTCCCCCTCCATCGATCAACGTGACACGAAGAAATCTCGAGGAACTCGTGATGTGCAACATGGCGAGCAGACTTATCATGCTCTTCTTTGTCTTCTTCTTAGGTATGTCCTTTTGATGTCATCATTTCTATCCATGTTTCAGCCGTTTCTAACGGGATACCCTTCGATTACGACTGTAGTGCCGCTAAAGATCCTGGAACAGGGACGAACGGTAGGGGCTCATCATCTCAGGATGGCGTTATGAAGATCTTATTTTAGTCACTCAGCAGTTCTACTACGACCCGGAATGGAACGTTTGCCTGGCGTTCAAGTATAAGGGCAACGGTGGGAACACGAACAGGTTCGAGTCGAGAACGGATTGCGAGCTTCTCTGCGTGCCGGCCGGCTCTGCCTGCAAGGGACCTGAAAACCTCCCAGAGAAGGCTGTCGAGCCTTTGAAGTACACAGATAGATGCGACCCTACAGTCTGCCCAGAAGGGTACTCCTGTATCTTCGGAGGAACCCCGATTTGTTGCCATAAGGAGAATCAGGGTGAGAGGTTCCCATACTCCTTTAGCGGTCCATTTTATTCCTTTCAGATGCCTTCAACGCCGCGGAATCAGAGAAGTGCCCCGACGGGTCACAGGCCGACGGAGTGATGACCTTCTACTTTCGGGCGACGTTCGCTCATTCCTGCGAAGACCTAGAGTGTGATCCTGGGAAAAAATGCGTCCAAGTTAATCGGTTCTTTGCCAAGTGCTGTGGAAAAGTGTGAAGATGTAGCTGTGGTCGTATGCTTCTCGATCTCCCAATATGATGTCTTAATAAAATACCGAAATGCGCAACTGCTTCTTATTTTACAGTGGTAGAGTCTGCAAAGGTTTGTAGATGTGGAGACTACGCCAGAGTACCATAAAAGGCCGTGGCCAAACTATCCATCTCTGAACTTTAACGTTGTTCTTATCACAAGAAGAGTGTTGACAAGAGTGAGCACACATTTGAAAGCGAGAGGACAATGTAAATCGTAGACAAATAGACATTATTTGTCTAGACATTGACCACGAAAAGCTCTGTTCCTGTGTGCAGAATCAGAGCTATCGAGGTACAGGTTTAGGCCCCCCCTTATCCTCTTTACGCCTAAATTAGGCGTAAAGAGGATAAAAACTAGGACTAGGATAAAATATGATAAAAAGGATAGCTAGGATAAAAATTATACCCAGTATTGCACTGATACATACAATGCTTTTGGAATTTTTTTGTACAGGCGATGTTCCAGATTCCGATTATATACCATACTCGACGAATGTCGTATAAAATTTTGTGGATATATGTCCTCCTTCTAACCTCTTTAATAACCTCTTTCTTCTGGTTCAAACAAATCTCTAGAGGCTCGTAAAAGATTGGAAGTTTCTCTGCCATTCTTTTACCTTTCGTCTTACTCGAACTCTCTTTCCCGTCACACATGACCTATCCGTTCCAACTCGCTGCCTTCTGCACTTGCAACCAAAGATCGTGCACAGCTGAGGAGTGCTCCATTTGGTCGACGTGACTCATGGCGTTTCAAATGTAACCCCCGCAATCACCATAGGCCCTCTCGATCAATAAGGCGCGTCTAGGGAACCTGTTTGTGCGCCGCGATAAATAGGTATTTAAGCGGAGGTCGTCGACAGTTTACCACAGCTGTTATTGACATGTTCTACGTGATATCGCTCGTCTCGATGTTTTTGGGCAAGGTTGAAGGTTGATGAATCAGTTGACATGGCACTGTTTAGGGTCGGCCTTGGTAGCTCCCCTGGATGGTCCTGGATATCCGGATTGCAACGCTCCAAAAGCTGCCGGAAATGGAACAAAGCGTAAGAGTTCCAAAACATCGTTTTCCACTATGCTCCTTGCACTTCAGCTAGTCAGAAGTTCTACTTTGACGAAACCTGGAACTCCTGCTTTGCCTTCAAGTACAGCGGAAGCGGTGGAAACACAAACCGATTCGATACAAGGCGGGACTGTGAGATTGCTTGCCTACCCGGTAAAGTCCATGCCCGTCGCTTATGCCTCCTAGATCTTTACCTGACACCCCCTAGACCAGTAATCTGCCTGTTTCTCTAAAACTCCCTAAATACGCTTATCCTCCTATGACTACTGAAAAAAGTGGAGAAAAGGCTAAAAGTAACGAATCAAGGGGGGTGGCCTATCGTTTTGACGCCCATGGCCTCTATATACTCTTTCCTCTCAAGCTGACGGAACAGTGTGCACTGGTCCCGGAGAAGCCTTCACCGATCCCATAAAGCGGTCCATGGACTCCTGTGACAACACCGAGTGTCCTAAGGGATACGTCTGCATGTACGGAATGGGAGGACCTACCTGCTGCTTGAAGGCTAACTCAGGTACTGATCTCTTATGAACAAGTCGATAGTGGTTTGGCCTAGAAGCGGTGAATGAAGGATACCACGACAAGTGCCCCGACGGCTCAAAGGCCGATGGACTCATGAAGGATTACTTTATCGCTACATTTGCTCACTCGTGCGAAGACCTCATCTGTGGACCCAAGAAGAATTGCCAGCAGGTGAATCAGTACTTTGCTAAATGCTGTGAGACCAAATGAGAGAGTGTATTCTAATGAAAAGTGTATATAAATCCACCATGATGGAAAGTGGGGGAAACACCTCTGTCAAGAAGCTAGCTAAAGTGGAATCTCTGAAACCCCAGTGAGATCTTCCTTCTGCAGCTATGCTATCCTCTCCTCGTTCCATTCCCATCTTAATCTTCTCAGCTCATATAAGTTATCTTCCTATAGAAGGCATATGCACGGCATGGACCGAGTGTAACGTTACCAAAGCGTTGAAAAATATCGTTCCAGCGCGATTCGATAGCTGGTAGAATCCGATTCTACGAATCCACAGGTGCCTAAACCCTGCGAGCGTGGAATACCTACTCCCGTGGAAGAGAAACATGTAGTAGAAGGTCATTGACAACGATTCCGACAATTGGAATCGTGGACCGTTAATTCGCTGTGAAGGACTTAAGGACTTCAAAAAGGCGCCATCGATAGAGGATTTGCCGAGGATGAATAAAGGAAATCAACAAAAGTCGCCTATTTATTACTTGCCGCAGCACTTAGCAAAGAACTTGTTGACCTGAACGCACTCCTCGTTCTTCCCACAAATCAAGTCTTTGCAACTCTCCGCGACGATCACATGGAACACTCCACTCTCCGTCGCTCCGCCTGCCTTCTTCCCATTGGGACATTTGTCCGACGTGCCTTCTCGGAAGAGCTTCTCGTGCTCGGGCACACAACACTCTCCTCCACTGAGCCCGTTCTTGCACACATACTCCTCGGGACACTCGGCGATGTTGCAGTCGTCCCCAGTCCAGATTCCCTTGGGTTTCGGGTCGACTCCGGAGTAGGGTCCAAAACAAGGAGACCCATCCATCGAAGCCTTCCCGAAGGCCTCGCATTCAGTCTTCGTGTTGAAGGTCGGGGTGTACTCCGGGAGCTTCGAGATGTCTTTCAGCGCGAAGCACGTCCTCCATGGAGAGTCGTAGACGAATTTCAGCGCTGATTGGACGGGACTGGCGGAGGCGGTGGCTACAGAGAGGTATCGACCAGTGCGGGAGGCTAACTTACCCAAGGAAATGGCGAGAATGAGCGTAGCGCTGCAAGCCATGGCGAAGAAGCGAGACGCTGGATGGGGAAGATGAAACGTCTATTTAAAGCTGCCAACCGGTTTGGGAGTGCTTTTTCCACTTAGGTGGAATGTCTCCACAAATCGATCGACGTAGATTGCAGGTATCGAATCGAAGTTGAGCTAATGAGCCGGGTTTTAAGATTGAATTGACATAAATTGACGTGTACAACCTCTGCTCATTTCGTGGGCAATCGGTGGATTCTGCGCTTATAAAATATACGAGTTTCTGAGTCAAAAAACGATTGGACCCGGATTTTGACCTCTTTGACTGAATTGATCTGCTGCAAATCTAATTCGATACGCACTGTACGGAAAAGGTGGTAATCTGATAGGGCGAGGTCTGGGCTATATGTTGAGTGGGTGAGAAGTTCCCAGCCAAAATCATGGAATTTAGAATGGGTTTATTTTTCAACATGCGGTCTCGGCTTTTGTTGCTTTTGACACAAGTTTCGGCTTTTCTACAGGGGCAAACCATTGACGTTTTCGCCGAAAATGTACGGTTATCATCTACTTTTCTTGAACTTAACTCGAGCTGTGACTCGACTTGTGACCCGATCGGCATCAGTGAGCCCAAGCGTGAGTTTATCCCAGTAACAAGTAACATAGGCCCACATTCAGTGCTGTTATCAAGAACGACTCTGTGGACTATGCCACCTACAAAAGATACTGTTAGTATTTAGTTTGCTATTTTGTATGCCTGGAGCATGTGTGTAGTTTATAAGTATTTATTTTGGACCACAGAATAAATATGACAATATGAGTATTCCGTCAACATTTGTAACTGATTGTGAAAAGGCTATCATTCTCCCGGCGTGTCAGGTGCGTTTTATTTTGGTATTTCTGGTTCGGTTCCTGGCCGTGATTTATCATCGACAGGGTTTTGGGGTGGCGTTGGATCACGCGTGTCAGGTCCGCTTGCATCTTCTCCATCTAAATCAACTATATGTATATGAATTTCTGAAATAAAATCTTACTTCCTGTCAAGGGTGTACAGGCATAAGACGTGGCAAGGATGGCGAACAGGAGGAACAAGAGCGCAAAGATTTTCATGGTCGAACAGCTTGATACTTTCAAGGAGGCGACCGTGTGTTTATATA
>KN169513.1:1265-17079 GCA_000757755.1 Steinernema glaseri
ACAAAATTTCATTCCAGCTTGCGATCTCTTCATATGTGGCGCTCATATTACAAGGGAGTAGGCACGTAATATATAGCAAATTATAAAAAAATATATAGAACATTCTCTGTAAATTGGCAGTTTTCATGATTTACTTATCCTGTGGAAAAAACACGGTGTTATGTGGCAATGTCGACCATAAGCAGCGATACTACGTCTTTTAAAATCTCAAAATGCGATATTCTGAAGTTTGCTAATTGAAGTTTGCGATCTCTTCATAGGGAGCGCTCAAACTTACTAGGAAAAGCCATAACATTACATTGCTTGGTGGAAATAAACAATCAAATTCTAAAAAACCGACCCTGGCTGCTTGATCGTCTTATCGGTTTTCAACAGCGGCTTACAAGACGCGTTGAGCTCCGCAGATACCGTAGCCGAAGCAGTCTCTTTGAGCACCTTCTTCGGCTCCTTCTCCTTGAGCTTGAACGTGTGGGTGGCTATCGCTCTACAACGAACAATTAGCAATCGGTTGGAGAGAAGAAGCGCGGCGATGACCACTGGAGAGCTTCGGTTACAGTCGGCCGATGACCGGTTGTTCCACTCGAGTGCATGTGGCCGACGACGTTTGCTCAGCGCGGCCAAACATTAGAAATTTACCTCTCCTGAGGCGGGATGTTCACCAGGCACCGCTGCGTTTGGTTCGCCGTCTTGGCTGTTAGTGTCTTCAGGACCGACTTGGTCACCACCGGAGGGGGCTTCTTCTTCACGGGCACCTTGATCTTCGGGGACTTGATGGCCATGGCCGGGCGCGCTTTCATGGTTCCTTCGGCTTTTGCGGTCATGTCACTCCTGGAATTTGGAAAATGGGTAAAACATTGTACACTGTTGAAATTTTCCAGGTCTTAAAGGCTCTAATTTAAGAAGTTCTATTAAGCTTAAGTGACTCGAAGTTAGTCGATTTTTTGACATCTAAAAATCTTTGTAAAAAATAATTCGGGGAGATGACAGCTAAACATTATCAATTGTGACTATGTGCACCGAGACCAATCAAATGCATCTACTCCCAAAAATTACAAAAATTAGCTGACTCGCGAACATTCCTATCAATGTTTAAAAGTTAAAATTTGTGAGTAAAAAAGTTCTAATAAGCTTACTTTGTCAGATGTTTGTTATGGCTGATGTAGAGCTCCGCCTGTGGACCCTTCCACGTGCCAGGCACCGGCGCCGGCTGCTTCTCCTCCTTCTTGCGCATGCTTAAGGGAATGAAGTGCGCCACAGCCGAGTACTTGCCCTCGTCTTCCGTCACGTTCTCCGCCTTCGCTGCGGGACCCTTTCCGTTCACCACTTTTTTGGCCGTTTTTGGACTAGCTGGCTTGGTCGAAGCAGCCTTTTTGGGGACAAACTTTGCCACTCCATCGATCTTAGGAGCTACCTTGGCAGCCGAGGGACCGTTTGAGGTCTTGCTGGGCTCCTCGACTGCCTTGGCTTTCGGTTCCAGCTTCTCAACCTTTTTAGCCTCCACCTTCGCTGGTTCCAGCGTCTTGGTCTCGGTTTTAGCCGGTTCGATCTTCTTAGCTTCGGCCTTTACAGGTTCCACCTTTGGAGGCTCCTTCGCCACTGTCTCCTTCTTGACTTCCACCGGCTTCACCATCTCCTTCTTCACCATCTTGGGCGATGCTGGTTTTTTGGTCGCCACTGTCTTCGGCTTCTCCGCAGCAACGCCATTCTGTTTTGCTGTTGGCACGGTCTTCTTCGGCAAAACGGGGCTGGACTTAGCCGAGGCGGTCTTGGCCGTCTCGGCAGCCTTGCCTTGGAAGGCTTTTGGACCAATCTTGGGCGATGATGGTGTCTTGGGCACGGGCGTTTTCGTTTGAGCAGAGGACCTAAACATGGTATGTTAGAACTGGTCATTTAAAATAATGCTTGTACAGTAATATAGGCACACTTTGTTTAACTTCTTGTATCTTTGTTCCATGTTTAGAGACATCTGTCCCCAACAAGTACTAGGGATGAAAGAATAACGACCAAAGTGTGACATTTGAATGACTCATCTTTGTGTCATACGGTAGACCAGCCTGTCAGCACAAGTGTAATGTAATTAAGAAAGATGATAAACATGTTATGGATCTGAAAACGGCTCAATTCGTCCTCTGCTAGAACTAGAATTTGTAACTGCCACATCTGATTAAAGGTAACATGATTACAGTAGTATTTAATGAGGCATAACACAGATTAGGTCTGATCAAGGATAGTGCCCTTTGTTTTAACAGTGGGAGACACAGAGAATGGGCGGTAGAAATCAGGAATTAGTTAGCGTGACGTTTTAGTGGATAATAGGGAGTCGCTTAAAAGGTGTGGACTTACGTACGGTTAGATCCACTCTAATAGAATTTGTCTCTTTAAAAAAGGCTTCTGAGTGAGGGACTGCAAGAGATGCCAAGTGGTACAGGTCTTCGAATGAAAGGAACAGATGTTTTAGAATCATAAAAACAGAATTGTCCAATAATTCATGCCGTTCCACTATAACTTCAAATTTCAAACAGGTGCTGCAAAACTTGCAGAGCGCGACTGCAGAAAGAACGTGAAGAAGACCCACCTCAAACTAAAGCGATGGCCCATGGCGGACACCTATAGGGCTCTTGGCTTCACAAGCCAAGATATCGCGAGGAGTTCAGAGTAAACCAACAACAGCTACGCTGTACACATGACCAGTGCGGGGCGCCACCGCCGTCCAGAGAGAGAAAAGAATGACTGGCGGCTATTGACAAAAACAACACCCTGTGGCAAAGCGACAAAACACTCAGAGAGCAATAAATGGGATGAGCAAGCGTGTCCGTTGATAAGCGAGCGGTGAGAGGAGGGAGTTAGTCGCGCATGACGAATCCGGAAAGTACTATAGTTCAGCTAAATTTAGGGAATAGGCAAAGAGAGAATAGCGATTAAATTATTATGGGAAAACAAGAAGATAAAAGGGAGCATAGAACGCAGGCGTGACTGAAGTTATAAAATAGATGGAACCGGTCATGAAGGCAATTAAGATGCAATCCAAATGATGCCAAAAACTTGCTTCTTTACTTTCCCTTTTTAGTGCACGAGGGTCAATCCGTTTACAGATGAAGGTCTGCCTTTCATCAATATGGAAGGCCATGAATAGGGATGAAATACAAACATAAGGCTTGGAGGCAAGGCTTGTTTTCCAAGTTGGTTCTATGACGGAAATACTCACACAGAGGGAATAGAAATGTAGAGCAAAATGTAGAGCAGGTTTGATGGAGAAGATGACCTATTAGCACTTAATGCTTGAAAAGCAAGGTAAAGTGCTCTAAAAGTGCTATAAAACCCAAATTTGCATGGAATTTACTTTGTTACAATTGAGGAACGGACCAGGAAACGGGAAAAAAAGACAAATAAGAACTTGGATTGTTGTTGATTATGATTAGGGACTACGATCAATTAGAATAGACAACTATTTTAAAGAGGAAATCAATTATTCTAGATCCACCCGTGAGGCAACGAAGACGATGATCACCTAATAAAACCCTTAATGACCCGAACTATTACTTACTTTGGCTGTGGTTCTGGCAGTGGCGGCGTTGGTTCCACAGCGGTCTCCTTCTCCACGACAACGGCTGGTTCGGCCTGAAAGGGAACGGTTCAGTAAAGAAGTGCACAAAGAACGACGGAAACGTGTTAGTAATTAGATGATCGGATAAACAGGGAGGACCGGCGGTTTTTGGTGTTTTATGGGTGTTACGAGGAACCCGTTCCCCATCCGAACGCTGCTAAGAACTGTCAGTACGACGACTATGTGCGGAAGCTTTACAGCGCTGACCAACTGCGCAGCGGCTAGCTAGAAGCCTGTGGGACAGGGTGACAAATTAGTGAAAAACGAGCTTAGAGTTATCGTAGCGGATGCGGTGGCGGAGAAACAGTGGAGTGGCTTGCGGAGGACAAGTCCTCAGTGGACGGGGCCGCCGTTGCAAGAAGCGCTCGGCCTGATCAAAAAATGAAACATTTTGCCCACGGAAACATCAATCAAATGCGGGAGGGAGCGCATCGAAGAAAAGCGCAAAAAACGTGAAGACGGGGAAGGTGGAACACGCCGGTGAACGTTCAATTCTCGATCAGTGACCTCGGAAGGGAACACTCATTAAAGTGCGGTTGGGATCGGGGTTTTTGGGTTCGATCGGTTGATTGATTTGCGTGGGGTAAGGGGCGACAGCTCGGGGTTCTAGGAGGTGATTTTGAAGAAAAAACAACGAAAGTAGGATCTGTTTTTTGATACGAAAATGCCTAAGAGTCATAGTAAACGAAGAACATGTCACAGGTGGTTGCAGAACGAGCATACCGGTCCTTCCTAGCTCTTAATTACAATGGAAATCATGAGTCACCATAGCAGAATAGGTCGTGTCATCTGTCTTTCAATTTAATCAACAAAAAAGCGGTTTCAATAATGGATTCCCAGCCGGACACCAACTTTTCTGAAATGCTGTTCTGAAACGTCGAATCGATCAAAACCATTTGATGTTTTGGTTGTATGAATGAAGGAAACTGGACACGCGACTCTCAAACCTGTGCACAGTACGTTTTCTTTAGCTCCTCATGATTAAACTACGTCAACAACAAGGTGCAGCTCGTCAAGCACTTGAGGATCAGATTTCGTGTGATCGCAAAAATAACTGCACTAAGAAATTTGAACTGCTTTTCGAACTGATCGTTCTAGTGAGAAAAATGTGCCTCCATGGCATTTGTGCATGGTAAATGTCCCGAAGGAACTTGAGTTATTACTTTATACGCACTTATTAGCAACCCCAGGAGTTCCGTCCCACCAGGAGTCGTTTATATCTTTACAATAAACGATTGTTTGTTTTTCTCCTCCACAACTATCTGCGACATGACAAACTAGCGCCCCATTCAGCGAAACAAGGGCACTTTCCTTCTCAGGTAGGTATAAATCCATCCAAGTGTTGCAGAAGAGGCTTTATCAATCAAGCTCCACCAGGAAGCACTCCCGTTCATGTTGGTTGTTCCATGCCACTCGGAGGAAAACAAGCTACACACCGCCAATTGTTAGTCTGCACAGCAACGGAGCACACAACAACCTCTCCTTCTTTGCCTCCGACCGAATCCTTGTCCACGACGATCTGTTTGCACTGGCTGTGGTTGCGCAGCACGACCACGAAGCGGTTCCTCGTCTTGCGTGGCTGCATCGCGTCCAGTGGCGGACAGTGCCGTCGTCCTCAGAGAGGGTCGCCGGAGGGTCGCAAAAAGTGCCCTCGACAGATCGGGCCAAAAAGTGGTGTAACGATCGGGAATAAATGGCGGCCCCGGTGGCCGGCGCCGTTCTCCGCGCGCGATATGATCGATTCGGTTGCAAAAAACGCCGCCCAGTGGTCTGTGCGGCTAGCGGAAAGCGTGGTTGGAGCGAGTGATTGCGGCGGCGCGCTAAGCTGCGAGCAGGTGTCGTGCAGGGGGAGAAAACAACATAAAACGGACTTCGCCGTTCCTCTGCGAGTGCCATCACTTACCCGAATCGGCGGAGATGTCGTCGGGGCTGGTAGGAGGTCGTCGACGGGTTTCACAGTTTCGGGTGCTGGGCCATTCAGCGATTCTGAACATTTAAGAGTTGATTGGAGAGAGTGAGTTCCCCGTCTACAGTTCAGTCCCGGCCTATTTATCAAGGAATAGCGAGAAACATCTTTAGCATAGCGCTTTTTCTAGTAGATGATTTGTGGAACACGGGGTGATCTAGATCATAGCTAACGTGAGGGCGGACTGAATGAAAAAATTCTTCTAAAAAATATTTTAAAAAATCTTCTTGTGGCTCTGCCGATCGACGATACGGCCGATATCTGAGTTACCTGTACTAGGATCGCTTAAAGGTGGCTCTGTATACATATATCAGGTGGCAAGCATAACAAATTCCGGCTGTAGCCTACAGTGGCTGAGGGTCAAGACTTACAGAACTACAGTGGCTGAGGGAAATGATGACGTTTGTGATAAATATAGATATCGTGATAAATATATGTGATAAATTTATACAATAAAATTAACTTCGCAGTGAAGTGAACTGTGATGTACTGCCGTAGGTTTAACCTTACGGTAGTGTGAAACCATTTTTTCCCTGTATACAAACAGTTTTCCAAAGGAGTGATTCGATCTACTTGAACTCATTCTACGCTTCGGATACATTGTTTTAGCTGACCTATGACATGTTAACACCCCCATCTCTCGTTCTTTCACCACGAGCTCTTCTGCCTTATAAATATTCCACTATGATCAGGACAAACTTTATGGCCTTTGTTGACACAAAACGCATATGTTCGCGATATCCCATAAGTTAAAGAGCTTAACGTGATTGATCGATTTTACACTGTAACTGCGTCACATCCTAGCTGTTGTGCTAGAGTTGGCGCGAACAATCGCTCTGCGGCCGCTGTCACCTGATAATGTTTGATTGAGGGGGATTGTCGTTTTGTACCAGGGCCCAAAAAACTTCGACCCTGGAATTCAGATCTGTACAAGTAGGCATACCATACAATCGATGTACGATAAGCCCGAAACACAAGTAGGCATAGAGAAACAGAAATAACTAAAAGCACCCTAAACATTATCCGCGAAACACTCGATCGAAATGTTGTTACATCGCAAACACAACGGTCAAAGAATAAATCAGCCACTTTTCGACTGCTCGGTGTACACCAGCACGGACACAGCTGCAAATTCCAGAGAGAAGACTTTTTTGGCGCGAATGGAGCGCGCTTCGCCTTCGTCGATTTGCGGTCGATTAATTTTATGGCTGACCATCGCACAAAGATCGATCAGTGTTGGCTCAATGCCTGAGGTTTGACTGGGGATTTTAACATATTTTTTGTAGCAACTGTGATATCTATAACCACTACTTTAGCGTTTAGTTACCTTTAGAAACGCACCCCTATTCCAATGAAAGCAAGAACATCACATTATTCTATTCCACGCACTCGGCGCTATGATATGAAATACCTAGCAATAAAAAATTTAAAAAATCGCCCAAGATATACTCATAACAGCTTAAAGGGTCTTAAACTTAGCAAAGCTCTTTGTAAAAGTTGAATCAGAAGTTTTTCCTTTGGGCAACAGGACAACCTACCTTGACTCTGCATCGACTTCTTCTTCTTAAGACGTTTAACCCTCGGAGGCTCCCTGGGGCCGTTCGCAGCTTCAGCCTCGCTGGAAGAGGAAGAAGGCTTCCTGGACTGACTCTTGCTCAGACTCCGTTGTCGCGACTGCCTCCGCGCCGTCCTAGCCGAGGGCGATCGCCTTCTTCTCGTCACCGAGGACGTCATCTCGTCCGGCACGAGTGGAATCGCATTCACACTCTCTAGGCTACAAGGAGCGGACAATTACTAGGAGCCCTAGATGACGTCACGTCACCTCTGACCGTTGTTTTCCGAAGGTGTTCCGAGACCGTTCGCGAGAAGGGTGCTGGACGAGCCGAGTGGTGCACAGCTTCTGAAGACAAATATTTGTGGACGTCGGTGACATCAAACATTGCGCGCCAAAGGGCGTTTCTCACGTTGGAGAAGGGTGTCAAGAAGGGCAAAAAAAGTGGGAAAACAAACAATGGATGGACATGAACAGGGAAACCGGGTGATCCAGCTTTTTCTATGCAATTCTGCTTTTCTTGACGGCTTAGGCTCCAGTTTATATGCTCCAGAAGTTTTGTGATTTTGGTTGGCAGAAGACTCTTCACACAGAACCTTTTTATTCTCAAACGGTAACTTTGTTTAAAATGTCTGGAACTCATGTTATTGCTCCTCGAAAGACGAAAAATCTTTGAAAGTTTTTTGGGAGGTAGCGAATGCTGACATAAACCTCATAAGACCTACTGTGTCATGGGTCCGTTCTCCTCCTGCTTCATCGCCAACTTAGCCGCCGCCAGGGCGCCTTCATTAAAGCTCTCGGCCATCCTTGGCTTCGCCTCCGTCTTGAAGGAGAACGGCGCCGCGCTGACGTAACTCGACAGAGCCGCGGAGCCCGTCTTCTCGCGATACTTGGACAGAGGAGACGCCTGAACAGAACTCTGCTATAGAGTCGGTTAGCCTCGGTTAGTATCTCTCTACGGAACGCTCTACTGCTACCTTGTCCATGTTGACGAGCGACTTCAGAGCCGTCAGTGACGTCTCCAACTCGTTCTCGCTGTTTCTGGTCAAGCTGTTCCTTCGGTTGGCCCGGTGCGCGGCGATCTTGGGGCCGATGGCGTTGGCCACTTCGTCGCCGTGCAGGTTCCGAAGCCGCGCCGACTCGGCCAGCTTCTGGCGCCAAGGCCTCTCAGCCTTCGGGGGACTCATGAGACGCGCCGTGCTTGGAGTGGTCGTCGCGAAGGCGCTGAGACTTCTTCCCGAACGGGAAGAGTCCGTGGCCGCAGCGGTGAGCCTCGCAGAAGTAGGGACGTCTAAATCCAGGGGATACCGTAACCGGAAGGGTTACGTGAGAAAAAGACCCCAGGTGAAAAAGTCACCGGTCAAATTTCAACAAAAGCTCGCTCACACCACAACTTGACATCGAGTCCACGTGCACAATTACGCGATATAACCAAGCTGAATAAGTGGCTGGAAAAAATAATTTTGATCAGGCATTTCAGTCAGCCAACGGTTTAGTTCGATGTGGATTTAAACTGACAAGGATTGAGTTCAAAAAATCTTGTGTTATGGTGGTATTATGGATTATCCTTAAGCGTCGTGGTGTTGAGAGTGTCGTGGTGTTGAGAGTGTCGTGCCAGCACTCTGAAATTTGACCGGGGACTTTTTGACCTGGGGTTTTTTCACCAATAACCACCAAAAGACGTCATACCAGAGTTCCTCGGTGAGTATCTGGAGGTGCTTGTGGAGTAGAGATCGCGAGGAGCCGACAGCGACATTCTTGACTTCAAGTAAGAGTTATCTTCTAAACGGAAGCTAATTATCGAAGCATCTGTGAGCGTCAAGCAAAAATTAAAAATGCTGCGCATTCTTGGGTCATAAAGATCGGCCTGAAAAGGACAGGTTTTCTGAAAAAGCGAAAGAGAGGTGACTAGGGCTGCGAAAGAAGGAAAAAGGGCTAGAAGAAGGGGTGAAAAGTGATAGGGAAGAAGAACGGAGGGATCAAGTAGCCGCCATGACCCGCAATCGCTCATGCAGCGTCGCATGCATAAAATAAAACGAAAATGAAAGCGAAAACTAAACCATTGCCTCTGATGGTCATGAGTTTTACTACTCCGACTGGCTTTATCGGCTCGTGCCAGTAGTACGATCGATAGGAGCATTCTAAAGTTGAACGGATCAAGCCTGTGGAACATCCAGCTCGTCAAGAGGTGGTCCGGGAGATTCAGGAGACCTTTTTGTTCCAACTCGAGAAGCCACAATGGCTTCGGACTATTTTGCGAGAGAAGAGGGAACCCTCCTCCAAGGGTGGAACTTACTTTTCTCCGGGACATCGTTAACCTCTCTGCCAGAAGTGTACTTCGGACTGAGGATCTCGCGAGAGGAGTCACGGGTTCTGTAGGGAACGTCGCGGCTAGCTCTGGTGGAGTGGACGAAGGAGGGAGTCTGAGTGTTCCGGAAGGAGCCGTGGTGAGAGGTACTAAATGGAAGGATTAGAACGGCGTGTAAATGGAGATGATCATTAAATTGTGGTAGTTATTCATTGGGAGGTCATAGGCGTAGTACCTCAACTGCTTCTGCTTTGAGCCGTACAATCAAAAGGCTCTTTAACTTCTATGACTTCTTTTGTCCCAATTTGGCTGAAATTGCTCTTCCAAGTGACTTAGAAATTGATTGACACTTGGAATCTTTATTTTACTTTCATTATAAGCTTTTCTGCAAAGGGAATCGTGTGATTCTCTCGAGATTTCTGTCCTTTGTGACCTGACACCGTATCCAGTATTCTCCGTGTTTTTTAACCAAAAAAAATGATATGAAATGGAAAATCAGCTGAAAACTCTACAAAAATACGGCTGCTCGAAAAAAGCCGAGAAAACGGTTAGAAATATTTGTTTTTTTATTTTTGTTTGTTCTTTGTATCTACGTTTTTTAACGTGGTAATAGTCATTTGCCCCTAAACTCTCAGAAAATTGATTATATTACGAGTGAGGTGGGGTGTCCTAAAGCTTTGACAAGCACTATAATAGGAATCAGCCCGATCTGGCAGAAGCACTTGATATACAGCCCTTCATTTTCCGAAAAGCAACACTCACAGCGTATCTAACGGTTTATACGGTCTCCGCTGCGCTGGCGGGGCCGAGTAGGAAGAGCCGCCGCTGTGGGTGGTGGAGGAGGTGGACGTGGACGGCTTGTTGAACATGGCCGAGATGCGACTCGAGTGCGTGAAGCCCAGGTTGATCGGCTTGTTCCAGCGCACGGAGTTCCAACTTGAAATGTCACAAATCGTTGAAAAGGCAAACAGGCGTCGTCAAGTACCTTGTACCACAAGTGCTCGGCTCGATGGAAGCACTAAGACTGCGCGCCGACGAGTCGGCGGCGGTCGAGCGAGAGCTGCCCGAGCCGCCCGAGTAGCGCCGATAGAAATGTCCGTGAGTGGTCATCGGACAGTCGAGGGTTGAGCCGAGGACGACTCAGTGCATAGTAGAGCCTGCAGAGTGATTTTAAGGTGGACAAGGGGGAAGTAGAAGCGCGAGGGAGAGAAAATCGAAAAGTGGGCACGGACCGTGAGACTCGGTGAATCGCGGTGGGAAGAAACGATTTTTTGGGTAAGTGCACGGTCGCGAAGGAAATACAGTTCTTCTTCAAGAAACCATTCAGTCTTCGGAATATTTAGTTGGCTGGATTGGCTCAAAATCCAAGGAAAGCGTCTTAGAAGGTAGAAGCCCTCACGCTAGCTTATGGCTAGTCATATAGAACCATATCGTCCAGCGACGATCAGACGTTAAACGGCACTTTGGAAGAGACGGCTGAAAAATCAGGAATCATTTTTTCCATTTCTTGATAAGCTAACCGACCGTTGAGCTAATCTAACCGAACAGCTAACCGATCTAACCAATCACATTCATAGCTAATAATAAGGGTATTAAAAATAGTAGCTTTTCGTTAAATGCACAACTGGTGAACCGCCAATTCGGGCTCGAAAAATTCAGTCCCACAATCCTCAGACAATTCAGTCCTAACAGTCGATGATATTGTACCGATCACAGTCAGATCCGAGAATGCAACATCGCCGGGGACGCCCATCGCCCGAGGAAGAGACTTGTGAAAAGCATACTAGAAACAAGGCTCAGAATTAATAGAAGTCTATTAATTGAGGCATGTCAGATAATCCAGCGGGTTCAGCTGACTTAATACTGTCCAGATTGGCGGCATGACACCACGAATTAACGACTTTCACGAGGGGTACAATCTCGGCCACGAACGGAAGTCAAAGCACCCGCGCGTCACACTGACAACCTTGAAAATAATTGCGGTGACTGGAGCGGCCGTTAGTTTCAATTGTACAAAAAACGGTTTCATTGCTGCTGTTTACCCGCACCAAGTGGAATGTTCTGAATGCTCCCAACGTCTAATCGTCGTTTCTTTGCAGAACGCCGACAAAAATCAAGTCTTACTCAGCAGATCTGTGGAATTTCAATGTTGTCGACCTGTGGGTGTTGATCGGAGAAACTTTAGGGCTATATTTGAGTTACATTGATATCCTTTTATAGTTGGAGGTATGTCAAGGACTCCTTAGCTGGATCGGTGCAAGAAAAAGGACGACAACATAAATGAATGCGCCGAGATCATAAAAGAACAGAGATCCTCAATTGACGGGCGCTTCTGTTGGTGATTAACTGGTGCTTAAAAGTTTTCTGCGTCATATTATCGAAACGACGGCTATGACGACAATGACAGCTTTGTCGGTGACCAAAATCAAGATTTCAAGTGGCGTTTGCAGCACTAACAAATAGTTTTATTGTCGGCAGTGTTATATACATATATGTAGGGTGAGTATTCTCCTTTGAGAGTTCAGGAGTCAAGTTCAAAAGTGTCTTCAAAAATGAGGGCAGGATAGAAATCGTGCCAGGGCCATAAGGAGAAGGGCTAGCTTTACTGGTTTTTTTTCTATCAGTAAGCTCGTAATAAGGGTAGTGACTAATACCTACATCAAAGTTAACATGATATAATACAATGCTAATCTGTTCGTCTACTTGCTTCTAGCTTCCTAGATTTACAGTGCCTAGTTGGCCTCCATAGTGGGACAAATCTTAGACCACGTGTCTCGAGAACACGCCACGGATTGACGCATTGCAAACAAGTAAATAGTACCAGTCCACGCCGATGGTCGCGGATCGTTATGTTAGCACAACAAAGCATGATCGCACGATAAGAACGCTTAGTCATTGGAGAGAAGTTCGTGAAGTAGGTCTTTGGTCAGCAATATTTGTGATCTTACTTTTGATGCACATTTGTGTCTTCTTCTCTCGGATAACTTTCCCCTCAGTTTAGCCGCCTTATTTAATCCCAGAGCAGATAATACACTCTTAAACATACGACCGTGAAACTGTGGAACTATTCACTCTGGAGCCTCGAACTATAAACTATAGAAGTGAGCACTCCCTGGGGACTAGGACCGCTCAAAACTAGGCACCCCCAGCCAACACTGCAATTGTTTTCGAATTCCTCGGCAATTCACAGCGCCTTCGTTATTTTTATCGCAGCGGTCCTAAAGACGAAAATAAATGCCTTTCTGCTCAAGGCACCTCTTTGCACCACAGGGTGCAGCGGTGGCCGTAGCGCACGCGAGAAGATCAAAGACAAGCAACTCGGGCGAGAAATGCGGAGAAATGCGTTTTCGCCCGGCAAAACCGATCATTAGTCAGAGGCGATTGACGCGGCGACGGATCGAGGCGCGAGGGCTGCTCATCGTGAGTCGAAGCCGGAATACGGTAATGCGCCCCGCGATGTGCATTATCGCGCGCGACAATAAACACGTCTTGTTCCACTCGTCGTGGGGAGAACAACTCTCCTTAAGTGGGGCTCGGAGGCGAATGGAACCGTTTAAGACCGGGGAATCCACAATTAAGCTTTTGGAGCTAACACTGCGGTTTCTTGTGACACAAAATTGACACCGGGAGAGTTCAAATACGCCAGGAATCCAAACAGAACGCCTGGGAAAGGGCCACTCAAGAGTCAAAGATAACTAGGGAGGACCAAGCTCAGGGTCAACTGGAGAAGAGGAGGCCAATCAGCTTAGAAAAGGTGAGCACGGAATTTTTTTTTCTTTTTTTTCCTCTTTTTTTTCCTCTTTTTTTTAGCCCTTTTCTCAGCTTTTTTGTTTGATTTTTTTCGCTAAGGATCATCACGATAAGGGCCGAGAGGAGACCGTCCCATTCCAGGGTCAAGATTCGAAGACAACTGGGGGGGGGGGGATCAGGCCAATTAACCTAGAAAAAGTGAGCATGAACAAATTTCCATTTTAAGGTTTTTTCGACCCTTTCCTAAGGTTTCTCTTTTGATCCAGGAATCCAACGAAAAAGCCTGGGAAAGGGCCACTCAAGAGTCAAAGATAACTAGGGAGGATCTGCTCAGGGTCAACTGGAGAAGAGGCCAATCAGCCGAGAAAATGTGAGAATAAACAAATTTCTATTTCAGGCGCCTTTTCGACCCTTTCCTAAACATTTTCCTTTGATTTTTCGCTAAGGATGATGGCGATAAGGGCCCAAAGAGACCGTCCCATTCCAACCGGGACATTTTGTTGTTATGACCCGAGGCTCGGGCGGATCGATCAGGGCGATCTCGGGGAAGCCTCGTCGTCGGCATCTTCCCCCGACGGACCCGAGAGGCGTGTGATCGATCAGCGCCGTCGAGCGACTTCGCGGAAATCTATTTTCATCACCCGAGTACATGAGGCAATCCCGAGCGTCTACAGAAGCCGTGGGAAGACGCGGCCAAGAAAAGCGAACATCCGGGCAGTGGACGCGACACTGACTGATACGACGGAAGAAGATGGAAGAAAACAGATTAAAGCTGGTTTGCACGATGAGATAATTAATGGTGATAGTGGGGTGAAGATGGATCGTTGGGATAGGACTTGTCCATGTGAAACGGTGTATAACAAGAAGTTGTTTTTGTGATCACATTTTAAATCAATTTTCAGTCTTAAAAAAGCCAATGAAACCAAGGATGATCTGGTGAGACCAAACAAATTACCCCGGAAAGTTCCGGAGAGCTTCAAAGCCAAGAGAAGTGGAGGACCATCTTGCAGGAGGGATGCACTGCAAAGCTGACGGGCGCCCAGAATAATTCATGTTTTTCACGGGACGCTCTTGACGCCGAACAAACCACTTTTTCGTGCATGTGTAATGTCCAGAGCCTCGCGGTTCAGGAGTTCGAATTTTGACTGCGTTTCGGAAAATCAAAACTTCTAACATGTAAACTACAGATCAATGTGTCCCAATATTGCATCGAAAATGAAAAGAAGGGCAGAACTTAAAGAAGTAAAAGTAGGTTTATCAACATAGCACTTTGTCTTCAAATAAGTAAGCTCGGATCGGTACAGAAATATGGATAATAATAAAATGCCGCAACGAACAACAGACCAAATCACCTTCCTCGCCTGTAAACTCGATGTTTGGAACATTTATAACCATGCTTCTCATCAACCGACTCAAAAAGGACTAACGTTTTGTTCTATGTCATAATTTTCGACACAGCAATGCGGAGCGATATCCGATCAAGTAAGGAAAAAGGCATAAATAAGAAAAAAATATCTAAGCTCGGAGTGGGATACAAATATGGACAATTACAGGATACTGCGAGGATACCTAAACGAGGATAACTGAAGGATACGAGGATATCTAAACTCGTAGCTTTGAATATTTGTAGCCAAGCACCTCATGAGCCGACATAAAAAGGAGCGACGTTACAGTGGCCATTATCATAAACCGGATTGCTAAGTAGTCGAAACTATGTCATTAGCATCCATTCACCGGAGGCCTCTTCGGATAACAAATTAGAAAACGCGGAAGAAGCGAAGGGGAGCGGTTGTAATGGCATTCGGAGAAATCACTCTGCCTCTCGTTTGCAGAGATAAACGGCGCGGCCGGAAAAAGGTGTCAAGTATCTGTCCACACGAGAAAAAGAGGGTTTACATCGCGATAGAATGAATTGATCAGGGACGATAGAACCGTCGCCTGACCCTGGAGTAATAAAAACTTTCGAAGTTTTATTTTCGGATCTTGGCACATCCACCTACTTGACTTTAACGAAGACGTCACTGGGGCTAGTGACGCTGTCGCTCAAACCCCACGCGTTCTCTTTTCAAGGCTCCAGGCAGCCCGGCCGTTCGTCTTTCAATAAAACTTTCGACGCGCGCCTAAGGTTTCTTGTTTTCGGTCGCAACAAACCGGCTGCCTCTCTTTTCGCTGGTGGGAACGCGGTGACGCTTAATTACGGGGTCATCGACGGTTGGGAACGGATAAGTGTTGAGTGGGTGATAAAAGTCAGCTGGTGATCATAAGATTCGCCTTGGAGGGTTCGGTGATGGAGCGTGGTCCTTAGAATAAGGGGGGTAGGTTACGAAGAGTGAGGTCTATCATGACCAACCGACTAACACTCAGGTGATATACGAAATGGGACGCCCCTCGCTTGCGACATGTGTGGTCGAGTGTAAAGTCTCAATCGCCGCACATGACCCCCGGGTTCGAGTCCGGCCTGGAGCGCCATTATTCTCCTTCGACGGAGACTGTCACCAGAAAGTGCTGCTTAAACTTCTACGGCTTAAGAGAAGTTATGCACGTACTTTCTGATATAAAACAAATTTTTTTCTAAAAAAAAACTATTTTTAAATGTATTTTTGTCATATCCAACAGATTAAAGATAAGTAGTAG
>KN169513.1:17158-35128 GCA_000757755.1 Steinernema glaseri
GTTGGAGGGGTGTTGAAGGGGTATAAAGTTGGAGGGGTATAACTGTGATGACGAGAAGAAATTGAATTTTTGCCAACAAAAGAATTTTCCAACATATCCCATGCATTTTCAGTTAGTTTCGCAAGCGCGTCAATGAATACTGTAGAATTAAGTGGATATCAGTTCTTCTATTTTCAAAATTTCAAGATGAAATGTAAACGACAGCCCAACAGAGTTGTCGATAGGCTGGTAAAACAGTGTAAGACCAAATCGAAACATAAAACAAGGTGTTCTACACGTCATGAAACAAACAAAACAATTGAAGCGCACGGATATAATTACCTATAATTGAGCTCTAACCACGCAACACCTTGATCGACGAAAGCCGTCGAGAGATTGGAGGCATTAGACAAGATGTTTTCATGCTCTTGACAATCACAAATGTTCTTTTTCCTGCTCAGGTATGAGAGTTTCCCGGATTTTAGATATCGATCCCTCATCGAAGATTGAAATCGCAGCGGTTGGCCGCAGCTGTTCTCGAAATTCAAGGTTGAAGGAGAACAGGGACCCGATCGGCCTAACCACAGCTTGTGGTTCAGCGTCTCCCGATTCGCTTGATTGATGAAGGCAATTAGAAAAAAATAAGTGTGCGGGATCCGAAAACATTTGATGTTCGTTTTCATTCATGTTGCATAATTTCCCTTTGGAAGTCCCGAACCGACCCAACTGACATTCTCATATTTAAAGAAAGAAGAAGGGGACAACAAATGTGGATACCCCATGTCGATCTTAAATATGACCATGCCACGAAAACTATACGACGCGCGAGTTTTCACGAATTCCCGAATCGATCACCAGGTGATCGTGTGACAGCGAGCCTAGGACGGCGCGCCGATCAGCTCGTCATCTCCGTCGAGAAGCGCGACCGAGGCGAACTCTCATCTCCGCGGAGACGAGAAGGTCGGCAACCACCGAGAAGGAGATGAGGCGGCCTGATGAAAAACGTGAAGATGTTCCGGTTCGTTCGCTTAATGCGCATTATCCAAAGCGGTCTTGGGTTGCAGAGTGCACGAGGCGTGAAGACGGTTTTAAACGCGAGAGTTGAGACTTTTGGGTCAATCGAATGTTTTTTTTTGTAATTCGATTTGTTGCAATGTCGAGTGAGGAACGGAGTGTCAGGGCTAAGCGGCCAACGGGTTTTACATTTTATTTTTTTAACTCTTGATCGAATAAATCTGGTACCGCGATACAATATAACCAGCTTAGCAACAAGTATCAATTTGATACAATCATCGATGATAGAATGATAGAATAGAAAACATTTTGTAAAAGAAGAAATGGGCATTCGTTTTTGTCACTCAGATTTGAAAGATCCGATGGAATTCCGGTTCCTACATCGGGCCTAATCAAAACCAATCTGAGCTTTAAAAATCTTAAAATCTTAAAAGAATCTTCTTAAGAAGTGGACAATCAAGAAAAAAAGAGAAATGACTTCTAGTGGTCTATCTGTTCACTCCCCAACAATTTCCGCTCTAGCAAAATCTGGCCCATATCTAAAAGTACCCCGTACTGCTTCGATCCGTACATCTGATCTTAAGAATGGTCCATGGTTTCCCTGACAGGAACCTGTCATCAACAGCGATAAGCATCACGCCCGTCACTCACATTCACGGATCGTGGGTGATATCGATGTCGTTCATCTACTTCTGGTTCAATGGCGAAACACTGTGGTAGTTCCACCCTATTTTTATGGACAAGAAGGGAATTAAAAAAGAAGGTTTAAAGAACATGACAAAAGAAAGCGTAAGGTACAAAGCAAATACAACGTAAAAGGAATATAGATGCTAAACCAAGGAGTTACCAAATCCTAGAAAAGTCCATCAGCTATCGATAACTTTCCCAGGGAATTTTGCAAATCCTGTGCAAGGCTATAAATCTCCATCTCTGGATAATGACTTGTTCTGCGCCCAGACAGGGTTCGCCAATTAGTCCGCGAATTTGATTGATCGGCTTCTTTATCATATTCGCGGGGCGGTGAGAAGTAGTTCCATTATTGCGCACTGAGTGAACTTAAATTTGTGGGCATGGGAATTTGAAAAATCGCACCGGAAACCGAACATGATAAGATCGAGTTTTTTTTGTGCTCGTGTCAGTTTCCGTGTCATTCAATGCCAAACGACGTATCTTTTACGAGTGTCCGAAGCAATCGGAAGAGATCGAAAGCTCATATCTGGTCTTAATATCAGTTCGGATCTTCTTTGAGATAGGCTAAGTTCCACCGAACCCGGTAGCTACAGGATATGATACTTTCCGACGATATATAAAGGCCAGACATAGTCAGAATTCGCTTGGGAATTCATAGGATAGCAAACGTAAGGGATGCGGGGGCGACTTGTCCATTTCTCAGGATCAGCCAGGGACTGCAACAACAGCTCAGCCTGACTCACAAAGCCACCATATGCTTCAGCATGACTCAGAGTTTAGTGTTTAAACCTGAGGTTTAATGTAAGCTGACGTGGGTAGGTCAGGCGCTGACTGAACGTCTTAACGGCATGGACTGCAAAGTGCGGATTATCCGTATCTAAAGGCTATTCGCAGCTCCAAACAGAGACCTTCTTCTCTATAATCGGCCCTCAACTTTTGCAGGAAAACAAGACGCGTTTGAAGGCACGTTACTTTCAAAAGGCATTTTCACTCCAATTTGTCCTATTAGAACGCATAGAAAAAAAGCATCGAAAAACACAGAGAGGGCTCTTTTAGGTCCCCAAAAAGTGGAGATCATCTGAACCTATCACCCAGAGGCCATTCACAGTTGAGACCCTCTTCTCCATAATCTACACCTTCTGTATTTTTTTCTCTACTTCAAAAATTTTATTACTCATTTTTCCAACCTAGAGCATCACCCTAGAAAAACACAGTGAAGGTTCTGTTAGGTCCACAAAAAGTAGGATCATCCGGACCTCTCACCCAAATGCCATTTACAGCTGATACCCTCTTCTCCACAATCAACACCTGATCGGCCCCTCAACAGGAGAATCATCTGTTATAGGGAATACAAGACACGTCGTGTTACCCCACGGAACTACTCGCCCATATTGAATAACCAAACACGCGGTCACCGGATACGACTATGTTATGATATTGGGCACGCGCGGACACAAACTGATCAGAGTGATCTTGCGCTCGCGTAAACCGAGCGAGGCGGCAGCGCCGCAATTTACGACACCCGAACAATTGGTGCTTGGCGAGCGGCGCGCCACCGGCCATCTCGCGTCGAGAGGGTGATAGGATCAGCGACGGGCCAACTAGCTGTGATGAGAGGGTTAGGCAGCCGCTTCGCAATCAATCGGTGACGTCAACGCTCGTTTTTCCTCACCTGAACCACTTGCCGGAGCGCCTCCCGGACAGAGTGACTAATCGGCCGAGAGGGCAAATAGACGCTTCTTTAGAGAAAAGCAACGCCGGAGGTAGCACTGGGCAGAGGGAGCTCGGAGGGTGGCATAATATGGGCTCCTTGATAAGGGCCATTCCCAAGGGTTCACAACAGATATAACAAGCAGGAGGCTTAAGAGATCGAGTTTCGAGCTTTTCCTGGGAGCTATATTTCAGCGTATCCTATTCACTCTTAAATCTATAACCCTACCTTTTCTGCTAAATCACTATTTTGGCCGTAATTTTAGCCGCAATTTCAGTGGATCACCATATACCATCATTGGACGATATACCATCCGATCATTTTGGCCGCAATTCTGGGAGCTTTATTGACTCAATGGATGACCATGTACCATGGGAATCAAGCGGCTTTAAGCAAAGATGCCGGCTTGTTCCAGGAACGATGATCGATTCTAGAATCAACTCGATTTCTGTTTGGATCCAAAGTCAGTTCAATCCGACATTTTTATGCAAAAACGTCATTTGATAACCAAAAGAGCTGTTTGCTAATTCCCGTACGCTAATCAGTAGTGACTGCTCCAAGGCGCCTTACCACTTCTCTACCCTAAGGAAAACGCGTACCGCTAACACGTTAAACTATCAAAGGGTTTTCGTTGGACATAGACGTCATTGGGTCTAGCAAGGGAACCTTCCTAAGTGCCCCCTTCAGATTCGGGCGATACGTGTAAGTGTAACTATTGTAACTTACCTGCGTAAAATCGGAGAACCGAGGGGAGAAAAATGCGGTGGAATAGGGGAGTGCAGCCCGAATTTGAGGGGGGGGGGGGGGCAGTTCAGTAGGTTCCCTTGCAATGGCGCTTGAACCTTCGTGCTCAGTTTGTCCAGAGTAGAAGAGTTAAAAGTATCTGCCGATACCTATCCCCAAGATAGAAACCCTCAACATTCACTGTTTTAATGAACTTTTACCCTACCGGTCCTCCCCAGAGAGAGTAACAGCACGGGAAGACAAGTAAATGCATCTTTACCAAAAAGCAACGATGGTGGCACAGTGTACAAAGTGAGGGCGAAGGGTGGAATACTATACAACAATGCAACAACTGGGCACGCGTTCCTCTCCCGGACGACCTCTTCAGTCGTCGATGGTGACGTCCTTGAAGAGCACTCCCATCGACTCTTTGTGGTAGATGCGGCGGATCGCCTCGCACAGCATCAGCGAGATGTCCACCGTGGTGATCTTGTGGCACTGCGACTTCTGCAGCTCGTGCGGAACGGTGTTCGTGACGATAACCTGCAAACAGAGGTCGTAAACGGGGCTACACGCTCTGATTCCGCGCTGTTAATGCGCTGAATTGGATTTCGAGTGGAGTCGTAACCGTTTTGAGTGGCTGCTTCGGTGCCCTTGGGAAGGGTAGGAACGCACTTAAGACTGGCTTATTTTATGTTTCTGGTAATCGTGGGTATTACGTGGTAACGACTGTGTTCATCAACAGTAAAAAAGGGGAAATTTTCTCAAAATAAAAAAAGAAAAATTAAAAAAAGGGAAATTTGCTCTCCTTGGCATGGTTTTCCCAGGGCTTAAAAGACAGTTTTATGGACTACTAGGAACAAGGTTCGTTTTTGGCACTCTAACGCTAAGGGTTGTCCTTAAAAACCCTTATGGACACCGAGCTAATGGACACGTAGGTAGTGTAGTAATGGCTGTTTTCATCGCCAGTAAAAAAGGGGAAATTTTCTCTCAAAAAAAAAGAAAATTTAAAAAAAGAAAAATTAAAAAAGGAGAATTAAATAAGGAATTTTTTCTCCTTGCCTTGCTTTTTCCTGGGTTTAAAAGATAGTTTTATGGACTACTAAGGACAAGGTTCGATCCCGGCTTTTTAATCCTATGGGTTGTCCTTAAAACCCCTAAAGGACAGCAAGCCAATGGACACATCAAGCCTATCATTAGGATCCAAAATCCCATTCCAACTTCTCAAATCCCAAAACACTCACCTGATCGATATGCGAGTTCTCAATGAGCTCCGGAGCGTCAGCCGAGAGCAGACCGTGAGTAGCCAGCACGTAGACCTTCTTGGCGCCGTTCCGCTTTAGGATCTCGGCGGCGGAGACGAACGGCTGCACCTCATCAACGATGTCATCTACGAGGAAAGCGATGCGGCCATCCACATCACCGACCACAGTAAGTGGGGGCTTCTCCTTGGCCACCAGCAACGGGAAGAGCTCGTAGCTGGCGACGTTAGCCGAGCTGGTGCTCACTGTCCGGACGCGCTGGGTGGTCTTGACGACCTCGTGGGGCTCCACCACGGCCGTGGAGCTGACCGCTCTGGTGCGGTGGGAAGGAGCGCCAGGAGGAGAAGCGGGAGTTCCCGCCGGAGGAGGCGAGGGAGATGTCTGTGGCAAGAAGAAGTTCGTCTTCTTCTCCTTGGGAGGTTCCTTAGCGTCGCCACTTTCCTTTGGCGTGGTCTCACGGCCGGAGGCGTCAAAAGTGGGCGAGAGCATAGGAGGCGGACTCTGGCGGCCGTCCTCGTTGCTGTCCTCACGGTCCTTGTTATCCTCGCCGTGGATCACGGCCACAGCGAGGCGCAGACGGTCAGCGTAGGAAGTGGCCTGAAATTGAGGATTAGAAAAGTTCATCTTTCCCAAAAGCTCACCTTGTGCATGACTCCAGGGCTCTTGGCCACGATGACTCCATTACGGTAGTCCGGAATGTTTTCGCGGACGTACTGCAGGAGGAATGGAGACGCCCGGAGGTTGTCCACTGGAATACCGAAGAATCCCTAAACGCAGTGTTAATCCCAGCCGAAGAAGCCTGACCTACCTGGATCTCCTTCTTGTAGAGGTCGAGCGACACCAGTCGCGTGGCTCCGCACTTGCAGATCATGTCGGCGACGAGTTTCATGGTGATGGCCGAGCGGCGGAGCATGCGGCACTGTTTGCTGTAGGGCAGGAAGGGCATGACGACTGTGATCGCCTTCGCCGAGGAGGTCTTGCACGCGTAGATGAGTGTGAGGGTCTCCATGAGGTCGTTGTTGACATCCTTGGATGAGGACTGTAGGATGAAGACGTGCTTGCCGCGAACGCTCTGAAATAGAGGGAGGGGATAGGCAAGCATAGAGAAGCTGAGTTTGGGCTACTACTGAGCTACATAGTTCGAGATACTACCAACAAAGAAAAAAGTCAAACATACAAAAAAGCTCTCCAAAAACGGTTCAAACTTGGCGTCTTTACCCTGCTGAGTTTGAGCTACTACTGACAAAGGAAAAGAAGTCAAAATACTCTCTGAAAACGGTCCCTCACTTAGCATCTTTACTGTAGGTAATTCTGCTACTTTTTTCTTTTTGCACAACTATTCTGGAAGGATCTGGACTATCATCTGGACGCTAACACCAAAGAACTTTTCGACCCTTACGAGCGCGCTGTCCAGATGGATCTTGCCTGCCAGTATTACAACCCTCGGCAAATGTCAGTTCTATCGGTTAGCCAATTTGAATTATGGAAAAGGCTCACGAAGCGAAATGGACACGTGATTAGAAGTACATGGCATTGGGACAAGCCCTGCTAACCTTCAAAGGTGGCCCGTCGGGATCGTCGCCGTGCCACAGAGTTTCTTGCTTGGTCTATAATAAAGGCTTTTGTACTCTTCTACTTTTTTGGAACTCAATCATGAAATCCAGTGGGTACGTAGAAGGTGAGTAAAAGGGCCATCTAAGAAATTAAAAAACACTTCTCTTTGTTAAAAATGTGTCGAAAAGCGCACTTTTGTGTTTTTTTAAATTCAAGCAGTATGGTCTTCTTCTGTTTTGACTATACCTGACGGCGAGTACATATTTGTCTTTCTTGCTACTTTACGGTGTTCCTAATTCCTCGGTGACTATTCTTCCGATGGCTTAATCTGTGGACAGTGTGCTTTGAAGCTAAGTAGGAGTGCAAATAGTATTAGCTCACCTCCTTCTAGAACCACGACCATTGTGTGTTGCCTTCCACAATAACAGCTCTAATTGATTCCGGCGAAAAAAAAACCGGCGCAGTGAAACGACGTTGTTTCAGCTGATAAAAGGTCAAAAGTCAAAACGCCAAAGCTGTTGACCTACAGGAGGCAACGACCAAAGTTCTCTCGCTCTTCTCAAATAACCAACGAGAAAAATGCCAAAATCACTCTTTCCTAAAACCCTCCAAACATACCTCTGAGATGTCCACGGCCGTCTCCGTATTGCTGCGTTTGTACACGTTGATCCTGGCGAGGCCGATGCCCAATCGATCGCAGACGAGCTTCGCCAGGTCAGGATGCGAATTACCCGTCAGCAT
Organism: Steinernema glaseri; assembly: GCA_000757755.1. NCBI lineage: Eukaryota > Metazoa > Nematoda > Chromadorea > Rhabditida > Steinernematidae > Steinernema > Steinernema glaseri. The sequence goes on from KN169513.1 coordinate 24,833, forward strand.
GACCATGCCGTTTCCTTCGTCCACCGAGCGAGGCATCGTCTTAGCGTTCTGGGTACCTGGAATCTGTGGAGTGAAGCCAGAAGGAAGGGTCGGAGGGGCGCGTTCATGCGACCAGCGGCGCCGATCGAAACCCGACAAATCAGCCGTTGCTCTCCGCTCTGGGTGCGTCGCCACAAGACCCGGCGGCGGGGTGCAAAATAACGTCGTCGTCGCTGCCCAGAAGAAGCGCGTCGCGACCGTCGACCGTTAAATCCGGCACGTAGCAAAACACACGAAAAGAGAGGAATCGGACGCCAAAAACGATCTGGGAGGAGAGATTATTTTGACTGCGGCGTCGGGTGTCGACGACAAGCGCGTCCGTGTCGCCGGCACGCGAGCGAGATGCACGCAGACGATGGTCAACGATCGCAATTGGGGCGTCAAGGTGCAAAGGAGCGACTTGCGAAGAGAGGCGTTCACTCCATAGGAGAATGGAGTTCTGAAGGCATCGGATTCCGGCTCCAATATAGAGATCACGCGAGCAAAAGGGTTAGTGATGCATGGTTATAGGCATTGAAGTGGTGCAAGCTCAAACAGGAGTCGAATTTGGTTCGAGATTGTTCGTGATAATGTCAGGGATGTCAGATAAGGAGACACTCACTAGTGCAGCTGCAGTATTGAGGCAGATATTCTAATAGGGATTGACCTAATATTCTCTCTCGATGTGGTTGTGGTCACTAATACACGCTCGAAACGGAAAAGCGATGCGTGAGGTTTATTAATGCAATGCCAAAAGCATTGGATGGTTCAATGGTTCTGATGAACACCTGCAGATTCAATCGCAGGTGCTCTCCTTCAATGGTCACAGAGCAAATATAAACCGCATCAATGTTACATGTTCCATGCTGTTTCTTGGTACTATTTAACATCGAGGGAACTACAAGGGACAAAGGCAGGAAAACAGGCATATGATAGAAAAAAGCGCGTTGTAAACAAATGCAATGTTGCTGTGCGCAGGTGCACCAAATTCACATGCAACTCGACGCCATGTGGTTTTCATGTGGTTTGGAGAACAGAAATGCAATTGCAATTAAACCCTTTCTGATTGCTGATCACTGACGCTACTGGACAGTTATGGGTGTCGTCAGTAAAGCGGAAAGTGGAATTAGAGTTGCCTAATACAGAAGTGCAGAAAATATTCTGGGAGAATGACGACTGATTGACGCCCATACTGGACTGATAATGTTTAGGAGATGCGGCGAAGAACTATCGGTGTCTTAGCAGCATAGAAATTTAAGAGACTACGTGTTTTGATATATCCTTCTATCAATGGCAATATCACCTTCGATATCACCTTCTTTAGCAGATACAGATCAAAATGTAGATGGAACGCTCACTTGCACTAGGAAGGAGAGCTCTGTTATCGCCGACAGACTGTGGCCGCTGAGAAGCAATATACATTTCGAAGACAAAACAGCCCATGTCGTCTACACCTCCTTCTGGTCAAAAGTGCTGCGAAGAAGTTGGTCTTGCTCTCAATGGGATGTATTTTAAATATCAGGCTTATCGACTACCGCCCTTATCGACTACCGCCAAAAGTGGAGCAGAGAATATCGAGTGAGTTGGGAAAGCTGGGAAGCAAGTGTGAAGCAAGCAGGAGTGTTGCCCACTTTAACGAACGGTTATCGTTCTGTTGTGTTTTTGCGATACCTGAAGTCTTTGATCTCTCTGTCAATGTGATCGAGGTTTATTTGTCCCGCAAGCCGTAAAATCTATTCTATGCTCTCAGATTATTTATTGTTTTCAAACTACAGATTTCCTTTTAGTGTATCTAAATGCCTAAAAGCCCTACAGTACATCCAGTGGGTGCATTTAGGACAAGTGTAGATAGATAATGTCCTTTAAGGTGACACATGACTCGTGAAAATTGTGTGAAAAAAATTGGGTTTCCAAAATAAGAATGGGATTAGGTAAAAGATTGGATCGATCCAGTGATCTTGTGGCTTATCGGCCTTTTAATCTACGCCTAAGTCTCTTAAAATCAATACGCGAACATGTTTCACAAAGTGTCATAAATCAACGTCATATGTTTCGCTTCTCCTCTCCATTCATCTGTCACTGGGTCGCTGAATGGAGCGCCTCCGTTCCAGCGTAGAGATAAGTGCATAGCAGGTGCTTAGGACGTTGGGGTCACTAACCAATCATTTCGATTGTCAAGGTGTGGGAACGGTGTAAAACTTCTCAAAGAACGACCATAATAATAACAGATTTTCGGAGAATTCGAAAACCCTTCATAACGGACCTTAATAAATCTAGGTGAAAGGATGCTAAAACAATAAGCTTAAGGCGGTACGTGAAAATGAAGAGTTCTTCAAAATGACAAAAAAAAGTTTATCGAAAACAGGAGCTCGTGCTCCTAAAATACACGACCACTGGTAGTCCAAATAAACACTAGCCTAGTCGAACCATGGCGACTACTAAATAGTTAAATATCCTTATATGGACGCTAAATGATGCAAACGACAGTCCAGAATAAAAAAAACGAGGAACGGCAATCCAAAGAGCCATAGCGATTACTAAAAAATTGAATATCAATTTAACAATTTAACTCTGATTATCAATCGTTGTTTTGCACCTTAAGATCTTCGCCTTAAAAACGTGACTCTCTTGTATCTGTACATTATTTATTCATACAGCTGCTCCTCGTCGGACAAAGAACAGTGTACATAGTCCACGGCAGTGTTCAATTAGTCCTTCAGCTCTCAGTCCCGAAGTACGTAATCCCCAACCACGCTTAGGCGATCCCGATCCTTGCAAATTACATTAATCAGGAACCGGTCCGTAGCGCAATTATCTGCGCCGATAATCAGATCAAGCGCGTTTCAACTCCCCAATTAAGGTCGTGGGCAGCTGGAGCTCATTTCCCACGGCCCACTTCGCTCACCCTGGGGCAGGTGCTCGCGTCTACCGAAGCAGGTGCCCGATCCATGACATCAGCGCCTACTTATATCGTTTTATTTCTCATACCGGTGACTGCCGAAAATATCATCAAACTCAACTATGCAACAGAACAACATTAGAAATCAAACAAACTTGTATGGTACAACTAACTGAGAAGGGCCAGCGAGCGTCCTTATTACCAGAACGAGGGACGTCGCGGCGTCTTTGAGAAGTGAGCGGACGTTGTTGCATGGGCGTTTGGGTACGGAAAAGTGTGTGTAGAGAACATTAGGTGGAGGATGCTGGATGCGGGGCTTCGGACGATCTCTAGAGGCTGACGGAGAAGACGTTGACGACGGCGACGCACACTTTGTTTTCCCAGCGGATGGAGACGGCACCTGGAATTAGGGGTGGATTAGATAGAGTTCTTGAGGTTGATCTGGAGTCACTAGAGTGATGGGACAGTGGAGATGTGGAAGAATTTTAAGCTAGAATTTTAGACTCTTGAACAAATTGTTGACCTCGATTCTAAGATTTTTTAAGAACAATTTTTTTACTTTTTATTTTCGATTTTTTGGCGTCTTCTGTAATTTGGGGCCCAGTTTAACATCAGAAAAGAGGGTAAGGTGAACAGGGACGACTTTTAACAGTTTTTAACAATAAGTTGAGTATGCAATAAGCTCCTAGAACCTTGAAAATTCGACACAAAGCGAATGCTGAGTAGATCGATTTGAAAAAAAGCTCCACTGAACATCAACACGGCTTCAAGTCTCCACAGATTTCAGAAAACTTTCTCAATAACCGATCGTCGGTCCTACCACGATCTCCTGAGCCCTATCAAGCTCCACGATAGCTTCTCAATGGTTCTAGAAGGTTTTAGAAATCTGTGAGGCTGAAAATTCGTTAAAAAGCAAATGTTTTACAGTACAGTGATTTTAAAAAATAAGCCCGCTATTTTCTGACGTTAAACTGTGACTCCAAATCAAATTAAACGCTTAAAAAGGCACAGAAATATCAGCACAAAGATATCAGGTTAAAAACTAGGAATGTTGGCGCAAGGAGGAAAGATCCACACTGCAAGCTAGAATCTCCGAATCCACTTACTGTCATTGGTGCGGTTCCAGAAGCAGGTGTGGGAGACGTTGAGTCCAGCACCTGTACCCGTCTGCATGATCACACAGCACACTGAAACACGAAGTAGCTAGATCTTGTTCAAAGAACTCCCAGCGCCTACCAATGTACTTGAACGGCTTTCCAAACTTGACCAGCTCGGCGGTGATCTCCTCGACGACCTGCTGGTTGGCCTTGGTGAAGTCGCTGTGGTTGTAGGGCTTGTTGGAGACCACCTTGTCCAGAACCTCGTTGGCGACGTTCTTGATCTCGTCGTAGGTGGGCGGCTCCATCGACTCGAGGTTCACGTTCTTCTGGCTGGGCACGTAATCGGTCACTTCCAACTCGCTGGCCATGGTCGCGGAGGTCTGAAGCAGGTCAGGGAGGATTAGAAGCTGAAGCAGCGTTGGGAAGCGTCGCGTGGGGAAGGCCTGCTTGGAATGAACGCGGCGAAGGTCGGAAGATCCGAGAGAACGTGCGAGAAATTTTGTCGCACTGCCCGCATTTTTTCACCATTCGAATTCGGCGTTGGCCGCATGCCCACTTGAGGATCATCAAACAATGTCGCGGCGGGACGCGCGGGAGAACAAAATGCTTGTCGCACGTTCGGTCACGGCGAGCGAGAGCCATCGCCAAGTGCTTATCAAATCGAGCGATGGCGAAATAAACGGCCGACGGAGCCCAATCGATAGTCGCGGGGCTTGACAGAGCCGAGAAGATCGCGGTGGGACCGGCACACGGGCGGAGGTGGGCCTGGAAGGAGGAAGGTGTGTTGTGGCGTGATGGAATTTGTAGTGGGAGGCGACGGCCAGGAACCGGAACGGGAAGGCACTTAGGGACGTGGAGCTCAATGTTACGGAACTCAAAACCACGCGGGTCCAGGGAGAGCTTATGACGCGGGGGAATGCGGTGATAAAAGGTGTTATCAGCGTGAGTAACCTATTAAGTGGGCACCTGCCAAGAGGTTCTACTACGGACTGCGTGGCTTATCTATAGGCTCAGATTTAACAAGTGTCAAGTATTAATAGTGAGGAAAAGAAGTACAAGACTGCATCCACTTCGTTCTTTCCCAGTAGCGGGCTGCAACGATAGATGCCATGGCTGTGCATGTGTGATCAAATCGGACAGGGAAAGTACATAGGAACACGAAGGCCGACGTTACAAAAGTGACAATGACGCGGGTCAAAGAGGGTGCGTTAAAATGTGTTATCACTCCAACGGTCCCAGCAAGTGAGTATATCTGCAATAAGAGCTGAAGTGTAACGGATTAGTGGGTTATATAGTGTGACTTTTAGAAAGAAACATTTTCAGCAGAGAAGTGCAAGACAATTGCAGATATCTACTCTTATCTTTCAACATCATAGGTTTTCAACATCATAAGACTTCCACTGGAAAAATAAGCTCGAGTGGAGTGTTGCAATCTAGTAAAAATCAGTACACGGTATTTTCCGGGTCTTATCTTACAGTCCGGAGCAGTACAAAAACAACTTTTGCGTATTAGAGTCAAAGATCGTGTCGGGATGAGGAGGAGTAGAGTAGTTATCGCAAGACCCCAAAACCGCTGGAACAAGAGGTCAAAGATAAAGAAGTTAATGCATTGCAGCCAGGAATCACCCTTGGAGAGGCTGAAAGCTATTTATATCTGTGATACGAAAGCAATTCTGTTTTGGACTCTGTTTGGGAGAATTCTTCGAGAAATGCTCACCGTTCCTATCTTTGATAACGCTTACATTCGTTAGTAACTCAATCGCACATGTGCACACACGAAAGCATAACAGTGCCAACTTGCACTGCCGAAAACAGGTTTCAGTGCCCCTTTCTGGCCGTATTCATTGATGGCGGAACCTTTAAACGGTGCACTACGAAGGCTCATTTGAATTGCTAATGACGACAAAGACGAGCAATTAGGTTACGTCCATAATAGTGCTGGAGAACGTAGCACCGATCGCGGAAAATTAGGGAAGCTGTTCACCTTTTCTGCCTACATGTAACACAACCTATCGTAGTCATTGTTGGAAGTAGATGTAAACGAAAAACAGGAAAAAACTGCGTGGGATCCGCAACCATTGACACGACTTCCTGGTCGTCTTAGTTCCACAAATAACGAAAGTCCGTTCGGAATGTCAAAAAACAAAGTGACTCATCTAAACATCGGAGGGGCTGCATTCCTTAGAATAATGTCAAAAGGTCTTCACACAATTGCAATGTGTATTGGTAGAGAGACATAGATCCAAGAATCTGCGAACACGACAAGCGCAAGACAAAGGGATAAGGGCGCCATTTTGTCGCTTTCCCAACATACCCGTACAAGTACAAGTGGAGAACTACGCACAGGTTCACGTCACACGGATAATCCGTATCAATAAAGTTCGACTGCAAAATTCCACTCGCTTTTAAGTATAATTACACGTTTCACTGATAAGATATACTTTTAATGTACTTCGCCGTTAGGCAATCGCTTGTAAGAGCTGTAGTCCATCCAATGACTCACAAGTGCTTATGTAAAGTCGGACCATAAATAGGGAACCGTTCTCACGGTGTTCTGGATCGTAAAACGCACAGGAACACATGATACTCATGGAAACATTGAATTTGCCTATAGTATTACTTACTATGGTATTCAACTGATTTTTTGCTTGTCCTAGATCTCATAAACTCATTGTCCAGGGCCACCTTTGATTGTAGAGAAGCCCAGTGAATCACCACGCGCTGGAAACCGACGCTAACGTAATATCGAAGCCAACCAGTGTTATAAATGAAGCATCGGCTAATACGAAGATCTAAGCAGGACATTACGACTGAAAGTCACCGTGGAAAACTGACGTAAGCGAAGAGCTTTTCGAAAGGTCTTCGAAAATCACACCTGACTTTTGCTAGCATTCTCCCTGCAGATCGAGAGCCCCACGCACGTTCTTCCTCCTTCTTAGCTCGATCTTTCGCCTAGTGTTTTCTCACAAGCAGCTGACGCTCCCACCGACATCCATCATTAGCGCAATTTCCGCTTTTTTGGCGCTAATTGCATGTGGGGTGTACTTCCGCTTACGCACTCAGCAACTTTCTTGGCTCGTGTGCAGGACTTCCTTGCACTTTAATCAAGAGTACATTAACCTGTCCTTCGGCTGGTTCTAGAGTCTCCAGGAACGCTATGGAGATAAGCGACTTTTTCTGCAATCCGGTGTTTGGTCGTATGAAAACCGTGTTTCTGTAAATCTGTTAATAATCTACTCAATCTACTAAATCACGCCAGATGCAGCGTGAACTTGCGACGCTACGAATCTGCGAGGTTCACGGCATTTTTATTGTCGATCTTTTATTAAATTCGAAAAATTTCAAAATTCGCATTTTTCAAATTTTTCGAATTTTTATCCCACTGAACAGATTTAGGACGTAAATGATAGAGCACATCACGCACTATCCAGCGCCCATAAGAAAGCCAAAATCGAAAAGCCCACGTGTAAGAAAATCGAGCTTAAGTGACCAGAACTTGTTCGATTTTTCGCCATTTAAAAATCTTTAAAAAAAATAATTCGGGGAGATGGCAGCTAAAAGTTGACTATATATATGCATCGAGATCTATCAAATGCACCTACTCCCGAAAATTACTAAATTTGCCAACATTCCTATTAAGCCGGGAGACTAGGGTGGTCGAATCGCATCGATGCCGAATAAAATCAGTTAAATAATGCCAATCGATGTGTCACAACTCCCTTGGTTCTAAGTTTTTAACACTATAAAACAAGAATATATAGAAATAGGTGTCCTCAACACGTGTGCCTACTAGATTTCGTGCTCTAGGAAGCCCTTAACTACGGAATTAATAAGTATCGCCTGATAGCTATTGGCTGACCAATAGTAAATCTGAAAAGCGGTGCCGGTCCCCTTGTAAGTGTTGGTCAAAGTGTTCACATAAGGCAAGATCACGTCTGCGCTTAATATGATCATATATAAACCGCGTACGTCACAATTAAGCAGAATTTAAGGAATTAAGCAGGAAAATATAGCAAAGGGGTGCTAAAAACAGAGCGGAACTGCGTAGGCTCGCCGCTTTGAGCATCCTTAGCGCGAAACAAACAGAAACACGCTCTTAGCCCACTCCATTAAGCGACTCTGTAGCACTGCGGATGCCTTGTATTAGGCGAAGCAGGAAATGGCGTCCGCTCGACGAAACGAAAAGAAGAGTAAACAGCGTTGGTTTTCTCGCGTAGTTGACCGCTCGTCGCCGTAAATTCTTTGCTATCAGTTGAGGCGGACTCAAGCAAAGCCGTTGCTAATGCCGATTAACGCCATAAAAACGGCGATTGATGCCTCAAGTCATGCGCTTCTTTGATGAAAGTATGAGCCGCGTTTCCTGGAGACGCAAACCTGCAGTTGCAGTCCTGTGAAGGAAGATGTGCTTTAGTAACTCACATGCGATCAACGGTTTAAGCTGTTGGTAAGAGTGTTCACATTTGGTAAGACGCACAAGGAACCGCTGTTGGGAAGCTCTTTTTGTATCAGCCAATGCTGAAATCTTGATGCTCCATAATTTGATCTAGCATAGGGCTTGAAGAATGTTTAGATGAGTTGAGATGACTGATAAACATAAATCAATCAAGACTGGAGTCAAAGCTCTCCTAGGTACTCCTTTTAAATGATCTCTGTGCGAGTCGGAGGTTCAAAGGAGACTATAAATCGGTTTGGCACTTCGATGCACAAGCATCTATCTTTCTAAAGAATTACAGTATATACATCTATGGCCTTTCAATTCAGTTTGAGTAACCGTTTGTCAGCCATTTTCTCAAACCTCATAACGATTTATCCTTGGAAAGCAGTACGCTCTACTATATCGAAATTAGTCAAAGCTAGAATCCTATTGGTCCATAATGAGCCTATAGTGGAGAAGTGTAAACCTTACATTAGTTATTTTGCGTTTTTTAATCTGGATGCCAGAAATAAGATAAAAAATGCCTGGGATGTCAAACTCAAAGTTGCTAGCATATGACTTATAGGATCTTATTACTTATCTTAGGCTGATGAGCACAAACCAAGGCTTGAATCGAAGGTCTCCCAGGCACTTTCTCCTTTTCAATGATCTCTGTGCGAGTCGAAGATGTAAGGAGCTTTAAAGAATTTCAGTGTGGTCATTCCTTAAGATCCTACTTTTATCCGTGGCATTTCATCCTTTTTCGTGTTCCCAGTGTGAAGTGCATTTTTATCGCCCCCTGCCATGACGCAACGGAAAAATGGCGGCCGACTGGGTGTGCCCTTCATCTTTGATCGGCAATTAGGTCACGGCTGAATCGGTGACGTCGCTGTTATGAAATCCGATCAGATCAGCTTTCGTCAATAACGGGTTGTGTGTCAGCCCAACCGCATCTAAACAATCACTTGACCGCATCTGTCGATTTGGTCATCGAACGTTTTGGTCTTCAAAGGAGATACTTAAAGATACATACTCAAAGCTACAGTACTCATTGCTTGCTCGTTGGGCACTACTCCTTCAACTGATTTAAGGCATCGGTCATTGGGTCCGCTTTTTGTGGAACACACGGAAAGGAAGACACTGGAATTAAAACCGGACTGAGTGTTCTTTGGAGGTGGTGGAACCTAAATTTAGAGGAAGGGCACGCTCCAATTGACAAGATCGGTGGACGGGAAAGGACATGGGAAACCTGGAGGACTGCCTGACAGTCTGTAGGTTGTCTAGAATAAAGTTATGTATACGCTAAATGGCACAGCTTGTTCTAACATCTTAATCATCCGGGAGAGATTACTCCCTGGATTTATATGCTTACGATTAAAAGATAACTTAAATAGTGGAAGGACCTTTTTTAAATATGTAGGACTACTCCCTGTAGTTTCAGCTTAAAACTAAAATCTATACGCTAAATGACACAGCTTGTGGTAACCCTAATTGTGATAGAACCTTTTCGAACTATGCGAGAATACTCCCTGTAGGTTCACCTTAAAAACTGACTAACAGCGAATCACACAGCCACTGTGTTTGCGCACTGATCAAAGGCAAGCCTGAAGGGCTCTAGGTACTCGTAGTAAGATGTTTTAATCTACAAAATATCGAACATCTTCTTTTTGAAGAAGAAAATGGCCAATCTATCACCGAATCACGGCACTTATCACTTATGCTTTTGGCACTTATCACTCACCCTATTGCAGGGATTCCCGGACATTTTCTCCGCTGGATGTTTTCTCCGACGGACGTTTTCTCCGACGGACGTTTTCTCCGATGGACATTTTCTCCGCCGGACAGTTTCTCCGCGGACATTTTCT
>KN169513.1:35306-49822 GCA_000757755.1 Steinernema glaseri
CTTTTTAACTTTTTTAACAGAAGTAAGAGCTACTTTATCCGCAATGCCTATGCCAACCTTAATTAGCAAAGCAGCAGGACCGAGTGCAAGCCTAAGCCCAGCGTAGAAGTTACTCTGATTGCAATGCCTATGCAAACCTTAATTAGCAAAACATCAGGTAAGCCATGTGCAGAAGTTACTTTATACGTGATTTGTTGAAAAACGCAAATTTGAAAAAAAAACGCCCAGACGTCATTGTGCAAGACGTCGTGTTGCATAGACTACTTTGTGAAACTAACAGTTAACTCCAAAAGTATCTGGATTCCGCTCGGAGAAAATGTCCGTCGGAGAAAATGTCCGCGGAGAAACTGTCCGGCGGAGAAAATGTCCTGCGGAGAAAATGTCCGGATACCATTGCAGGTTAATTGTCCTCGAAGGCAATTCTTAGCCGCCCTTTCGAATTCTCTTGCCGGTCCCTCCACATGTCGTCCTCTGATTCCCGCAAGTTCCGCAAACGTTACTGGCCTATTTCAGGCCGTCCCCTTCTTCTTCCGTCAAACATTGCAACCCTTCGTGTTCTCTTCCACGAGAAATCATTTTTTCTCGATCTCTACCCGATCAGCGCGCCCAAACTCGGACGAGTTCGTGAGTCAGCGGCCTCCGGGATCGCGAGAGTGGTACGACTTGTGTGACATGCTCCGGAGGCACATGCAAAAAGTGGGCTTTAGTCGCCCAGCCTTGGCGGGAGACGGACTTCTCAAGTCGCGATCGTGACGAACAAGATTAACAAAATTTGGGAACGGACCGTCACACTTTTACGAGCTCAGGGCGCGCGACAGGACATCGCGATCGATCACAGCGGGAAACTGTCGCGAGAAGAAAGGGCACAAAGGCAGTTAATTCCATGGCGTCATCGGGGTTACGGACACGAGCCAGGTGGTCGACACGCGGCGTTGGGGCTGCCAGCCGGCGTTGCTGTCCCTGTTTTCCGAGTTGTCAGTGCAAACAGTTCCCGACAGTGTTTTTTGTTCAAACAGGCGAGGTGCTCTAATCCCGGTGTGGATGAGGGTGGCAAACAACAAGGTCGGTCGTGGCAATCCCAGCAGGATTCAGCACTTCCAGATTTTATCATATGTAGAATATGGATGGAAGAGGACTCGTATTTGAAGCAGAGACGGTATATAGCTGAAGACGATGAGGTTCTCGAACATAAGACCATATCCTCGATTCAGATGCCTTAGTTTAATCCATTTTTCAGAGTGAATGGTAACACTACACTTGGGGTCTTTCCATAGATAGCCAGAAAAAACAATGATGAAAGGAATAATGTTCTTCGGCTACCTCAAAGGTTCCAAATTTATGATGTTCTGTCGTCTTTGTTTCTCTGTGTTCTTCCTTTTGGCCCCCCATTCCCATCCAAAAAAACGTGGCAATTAAACTTTATTGATGAACATAAATATCTAAGTAACTACTCACTTAAGGATCAAAACAAAAGGGAAGACGATTGACCTCCTAGATGCTCACAACTGGCTAGATTTTAGGTATTTGAAGAAGAACATCGAGCCTGAAAATGAGTGCGTAAAAGTCGAAGAGTTTAAATCTTCAAATAGCCTGCAGATTTTCAATCTTAAAGAAGCATAAAATGAAGAACATTGTTGGACCCTCCTCAACTGTTGGTTCTGTTCACATGCCTGTTCCCATTTCTGTCAGATCTACCATACCAGATAGCTTCGCCGATTAAGAGGCTGTATTCCAGCTACTGCAGAATAGCGAACGACCACCCTTTGAGAGAGAAGCACCAGTGGGTTTTACTGACACGCTTGTTTACATCGTCGTTAGGTCCCTCCAGTATCTCACCCCTCCGACCCAACAGATTGTACCTGGAGATGACGCTCTATCCGCTGCATTATTCTCCGAATTCCTGACGCGCGTCGGCTTCCCGTGTCTCCTGATTCATCACCTGCGTAAAACCGAATCCTCCCATCTTCCACCTAAATTTATGACAGTCACTTAAAGAGCGCCGACGACGCCATTCTCCCTTCTTTGATTATGCGGCCCATGTAATTAATTAGCCCACAACGCGGAACAAACACAGCGGCGGCGTTCTTAGAACTCTAGGGTCACGCTGCACCTGGCAACCCTGCAGAACCTACTTCCTTGTGCTGAAATGGACTTTGCTCTCTGGTCGACGATTTGGGGGTTCCCTCGGAAATCGCGACAGCAAAGCCATCTGTGGGACTCCCCAGAAGTTGGTCTTTGCTGCTCTCGGCTCATTTCCTTCTAGCAGTTGTTTTGGCGCGGAGACAATTAGGGGATTAGTCAGACGCCTTTGTTTTGACCAGCAGTGGGAATACCGAGAAAATGGTAGAGGAAACTGCCCAGCTGGGTAATCAGAAAGCAAACAGTGTTTAGCTCTCCAAACATGGAGCTTAAATTCTAAATCTTGAAGATGAAAGGAAAGAGAATTGGTAGTACGATCAGCATGAGCTCAGAAGCACTCCTTTGACATTCTCTGATGGTCATAAGAGGTCTTCCAAATCTTTTATAGAGCTTGTAGAGAGTTAATAGTAGGTAAATCCATGTCACATGTAGATCTAGCAGATACGGCACCGGGACAAAACAGCGAAAAGGAAAACAGTGAAAGGACGAAAGAGCGAAAAACTGAACCGTTAAACGCCAAAACTCTTAAACCAAAACAACAGGACTAAGCAAAAGCCTAAGCCGTCAAATTATTATAAATTATAAGTACATTTTGGTCTTTCGCTCTTTTCGTCTTTCGCTGTTTTTCTTTTGCTATTTCGTCAGATATATGAAGCTCAGGAAGTTCGTCTTGTTCTGCGGCCGACAGCTCACAAGCAGAGGTCTCTTGTCACAGTATCACCCCTCTGACAGACCCTTTGACGGTCTTAAATAGTCCTATAGGATTCAGCACGTCGCTCAGGTGTCCTACACTCCATCAAGGGAGCCTCGATTCAATCTGTGTAATGATCAAAGGGTGGAAAGTTTGATGCCTTGGATAAGCCTCCACTTGAAATGACCTTTCGCCTGTCGAGGGCCTGTTTTCCGATCGGCAGCGGAGTGCATCGCCATAAATTACAGAACCATGTGCGCCCGCGGACCTCCCAGGGTGGCGGCGGCCTTTCATCTCGCCTCGCACTTCTTTTCACAGCACCGACCTAACACCTTTTTCGCGCATCTGTTGCTTTGAATTACCGTTGAGAGGCAACGCGACGTGGGCAGATAATGCTTACGGTCTGGTGCCCACAAGTAGGGTCCCTGGTGTGGAAGTGAGCCAGCTAACATAAACATGACATTATCTGTGTGAGGGTTAGCTATAGTTGGCTGCCTTCCCCAATTAGCATAACCAAAGTAAATGGCAAAACAATGAAGGAATCTCGAATCCCTGGAGTGTTCTTTGGCTTATGCGCCTGTCGCCACTAGAGGTCCTAGGAGACAGTCCGTAAACATCTCAGTTGCACTCTTATCAACTTCTTAGATATCTCGGCGTCTCCCGCTCTATTTTTATCTTCTCTGTATAAGCAGTCTTCGGTCTTTCAAGACCAAATATAACCTTTAGAACAATTCTATCCAAAATCTGCAATTCTGAACACTGATTCCCTAGACGCTTTCCATCGACAGTCACACCTGAAGTTAGTCACTGTTTTCCCACTCCACTTCCGTGACTAACCCGCATGAGACAATCTGATTAGTCACATGGTCCTTCTGGATCGATGAATAATTCAATCTTTCCGTTTTCCCTTCGCCAGACGTTCCTTTGTATGACTCAACCTACAAAAACACTATTATGCACGAGAGCCTTTCTAAGCGACATAATACTGCCGACGTCATCAAACACTTCCGGAGACCGTCTGTGGCAAGAAGACGACTTTCCGGTTCTTTATTTAGAGCCAATGGAAACTTCAGGAGTGCTCTTTGAGAGACCTGAAAAAGATGGCGCGAATTCAGTTGTGAAACGGAGATTTTTGAACAGCATTTTAAACAGAGATGACTGACCAGTGACGGGGCGCTCTAGAAGATTTGGGTCATCGAAGACGGTTTTATAAAATGGTAACAAAGATGTTGTTGTCCTTAAGCCTCTTTTCTCCAGATTCTACCTGTTTGAAGTGATCGCCACATGAAAGATTGGATGGACTCTACTGCGATAACAGCTGGTTCAAAGCTCTCGTGAAGGACAGTTTCATACATTTGAGAATTGTAACGAAGATCTTCTTGTCCTTAGGCCTTATCTCTCCAGATTCTAGTCTTGTGAAGTGATCGTCACACAGAAGGTTAGATGAACTCCGCTGGAAATATGGATCCTAAACAATATCTGCTGGCTACAAACTTTGTTAGCAAAGCTATCATGCGGGGAGACGCTTTGTAGGGAAGTTTGCACCCAACTCGTGGCCAGAAAGATCTTCTTATAACCATAAATAGTTGCTTCCTGTTCTGGTCCAAAATACCGGCGATAAATTTGGATCAGAGCTCATCTATTCTTATACCAAAGTCACGGTATCGAAGCCCAATGATCTTTTCAGCTTTCCCCCTCTGCAGCCACAACTCTCCAGAACACATCACCATAGAGTCATCTAAAAACGCTACCAACCTACGCCACTCATCTCAGATCTTATCCGCAGAATCCTGGGCCTTCACATAAGCCGATCAGAATCATCGCCTTGCCTAGGATTCTGATGTAATTTGTAGTTTCCCGGCGGTCCATCGAATTAGCCTCTCTGCTGCAAGAGCTGAGACCCACGAAAACGCGTAGTTCTCTCGACTACATTTGTGCTCCTTTGAAAGTGCAAGCCGTAAATTTGATGAATGTATGCCCTTAGTCGGCTTTTTTTCTCTGCAGATGCTTATCCTCTGGTGATTACTGAGCACAGTCGTCTGGATTTCTTAGTAAACACTTCTTTATGACCTTAATGGAACGGTCAAACAAATTTATCGAATCCGGGAGCAAAGGTGACCTCTTTCTACAACCTCAAGTAGCTGACATTTGATTTCTCACATTCCCAGCGGTGGAAAGGCATTCTACAAAGTATATCGTGTACGATAAACGCATTCTTGGAAAATGTGTGACCTTCTCAGGAAACCGTTGTCCCCAGTCACACCTCATTTAAGGTCACCTACGGACAAATCCGGCTCAGAGCTTCAATCCCTTATTTACGTCCAAGTACACATCAACAGCTTCACAAACAGATTATACCTACGCTTTCCCGTTCTTCCGTCACGCTCCCGATCTCGGACAATGCCTGTTTACTTGGTATTTTGGCTTTTTTCCGGTCCTAGTCAGTGCATAGAGCCTGACATCATTTTGCAAGGTTCAATACGTTCGTCTTTGTTAAATTTCTGTCAATGGAGGCTCGTTTCCGGTTATCGTGTGCTAGAAAGTTATAATCGAAATTTATGTTTAAAACATAGGTACAAGAAGGTAAATTGCATGTGTCCTCTGGTGCCTCATGGACGTCATGTTCAAATTGTTAGGTAATGAGCCATTTCTATATGTTTGGAACTAAAAGTCAGATATATACGCTTTTTTCGTAGAAGAGTGTACAGAGATCGGCTCTGCAAAGCCGTGAGCTTAACATTTGAACCATATTTGATGACATCACACTGAATCATAGCATGTCTGGGCAGCTCCAAAATTTGGACTGTGATCGGACAAATTTTATCCTTCGTATTTTACCCTTTAGTTCGTAGTCATAAGCAAATTTAGAACTCGGTCTTGGTCATCATGAAGTAGGACCAAAGGCCCGATTTTATTTTACTAAGGCTAACTTCAAGTTCATGAGTGCCATTTCCTATAGAAATAGGAGCGGTACAAATTGCCTTTCTTCGCTGCTTTTAGTGCAGATTGATTTATGGTGACATTTCTCCAGTCCTGGGTAAACCTAAAAAAGTTGTGTACAAGAACTTCCTTTCTGTTCGTATCTGCACTATTTTGGTCAGACCTTAGGCTTATAATGAAGGTTAATTTCAAATTACAAAGAAACCGTGCCCCTGAATGGGTATACCGCGTTAGACTACTTTCACACGCCTCCGCTACTCCAAAATGTAACCTTCGGCCGCACAAATAAGGTTTCCCAGTATTCGACCCTTCCGAGAATATAATCCTTACAATTTCCCATTCGTACTCTACTCCTATGGCTTTCGTAGCCTTGCCATTAACCGAACCTACGATTCTCGTTTCTTTGGCACGTTCCCCCTTTGCCCGAAAAACAACTTTTCGCGTTCCCATCGGCGACTCCACGAGCACATGAATAATTCCGCGTCTTCTCCACTCGTCGAGCAGTGACTCAACCGGAGATTATCCAGCCGCGTGGCGCTCTCCTCCAAGATTAACGTTTCAAAAGACGGTGACGTAGGTGCGGATGTGGGACGTAAATCCGGGACTGCGGATAACCTGTTGGACTTTGCGTCATTTGTGTCCGGATTCCGGTGGTCTGGCCCAGATCAAGAGGACATAGCCTAAAGGCCATCGACCATGAATCGGGATTAACCTAATTTCGAAGGAACTGGCTGTGGAATGGAGTCGCCAATTTGGGTTATGCGATTAGGCGGTTCCCGGGAAGTGGCGATGGTCATGTTTGTTTTATTTGTCACCTAAACAAATGAGCGATGATGGGAGGAACTGGTTATTTGCGTCATGAAGAGCATCCAGGAAGTTTTACCCCAGGCTATAGAACTCTTTATTTATAAGCAGCGAAAACAAGACGAGCGTTCTTCCTTTTCAACTTCCTGTGACAGTCCTGTCCCGGTATACAGTGGTCGGCGGTAGAGCGACGCTTACGTGTTGTAAAGGTGTGATTGATGACCACATAGGACGCTAAAAGGATGTTGTTCTGGAAAGTTCCTGACCATGGACGCCCATAGTGCCGATCACCGCCCATGTCTTCCTTGGAGCCATAAAGGACTCAATACAACAAATTAATTGAAGGCGTACAATACATAATTATCCTTTTGGACACCCAAGAGCCAAGTATAACCATATGAGGTTGGATTAAATATTAGACAAAACATTTAACCTTTGGAATCGATGGAAGCAACAAAGGTCAAGAAACGGAAGATTACAAATAGAGAAGATAGGTTACGATCCGCCCTATTTAGCCATTTGGAATTCAACATGGAAATGTCCGTTATTGATAGGACTGCTTGGACACCCAGAAATAGACAGATTCTTGAGGCGCCATAGAATAGGGCCAAAACAGATTGGTTCATGCCAAAACAAAGTGTTTAGTGTGTTTAGTAAAGAACTTTTGTCGTTTAGTAGAGAGCGTTTAATGCCGAACTTTAGTTTAAAAGTAAGCTTACTTGTAAAAGGTGACCTTTTTGACAGACCCTTAATTTGCGTTATTTTAAACCGATGATAAAAAAAAGTTACTTTTTTGCTCTCCTCTACATGTGCACTTTGAAACATCAGACTGCGCGTCAATTTGTAGTTAAAAAGTTAACAAATAGTTAAAAGCGCGCTCCATCCGCCGATTAGTTACAGCGGATTACAAAGGCATTCGCAGAAAACATGAAGACAAACGAAGAGAATCTTCGAAAAAAGATCTTCTGATTCTTGAATCCCAAAAGAATGATTTTTTGGACTCAATTCCGGTCCACTCAAAGTTTCCGACGAAAGCGATGTCACTTTAATGCATGCGATTAGAGTTGACATCCAGTCATCGCAGAACGAAGATTGACGACCTTCCATAAAACACGCGCGTACTTACTCCCTTCAGCCAATGGCGTCCATTTTTCGGTTCCAAAACCAACTCATTAACCATTCCGTTGTAATGCAACACTGCAGAGGTGCGTGTAAAGAAGTGCCCTTTGCCACACCCAGCAGGAACGAGTTCCTTGCGTCACAGCGTTTTAGTGAAATTAGACGCACATCTCGGGCCCACCGGGCAGAAACGGAACATTTGCACGTGCTAATAGGACGACCTTTATCCTCCTGTGTGGTCCTTAGGGAGTGCTATTTTTAGTGAATTATTTAAGAGGCCCTAGGCTATCCAGAGGAATGTGGATAGGTCGCACAAGATTATGTTAATACTTAATAAGGAAAAAGCATAAACAAGACCCTTAGTTCAGGATCGCAGCGACTATACGCCTGTAAACTCCCTGTAGAACATTTGTACCTTCAGAAAATATTCTAAAGTGCCCCATAAACTTGTTGTTTTTGGTTTCGGAATGTGAGATGCTATAAATAATCGAACGCCTAGGATTCCATTTTCCACCTGTCCATAAATTCCTAAAATTCGTCCCTAATGAGTTTAATGGATTCAATGGATTTTAACCAAGCTGGATTCCCGACAAAAGCATTCTAATTAAAGCCTTGAGTAATGCTGAAAATGCACGAACTGTTCAATGATCAAGAGCTAGGGTAAACATTGTAAGAATGTGCTTGTGATTGCTAAGAACGACATCTGAGCGATGAGGATCCATCAAAATGAACTTATATTTCTGTGTCATCCTTGTGTATTTCCGTATCTTTCTTAAAATTTCGAGATTTTTAATTTACCGGAGAACCGCACACCTTATGATAGTGCTTGTGTTCGACGTTGGTCACAAAATACGAAAAAAGGAACCTTAAACAACACTCAAATTCCGTGATTACATTCCTTTCTGTTAATTTTAATACATTGTACTCATAAAAACACGAGAAAAAAACACACAAAGACACGAAAAAATAAACCTTGATCAACACTTAAATTCCTTCTATGTGCGCTTAAATTCCTTCTGGAGAATAAAGCTTGTTTTAGAACCTCTAGCAAGTGTCATTGGTGGACGATCTACTACATCATTTGTTCCATTCCTTTCTGTTAATGTTACAACTTCCACAAAAGAACACCCCCCCCCTCCTCTCATTGGTCATCTCTATCATCTCGTGAATCCCAGTAGATCACGTTCCATTGTCTCGACTATTCTTGGCATCCATTCTTAGCGTCGCCAGACAGGCTACTTCCCCGTCCCTCGACGGAAGGCAACAATTAATTGTAATTATGGCGGAGCGCTAATCAAAGCCCGTCGCTTCTTGCTCAAAACAAAAACAGATCTCGAGTGTCACTCTCCATCTCACTCACTCGGCGCCTCTCCAACTGTTCCCGGCCCGGCTGTCCCGAAAAACGGGCCACTTGATGAATCACACGGCTGGATCCATCTCCGTGCACTTTGTGCCGCTGCTAAGTGGCCCCTCGCGCGCCTTTCCCTTCATAAATCTCTAATTTTACAATTAACACAGCTGCCCTATGGACTCGACCATACGTTTATAACTGGAAAAACATGCTCTGGCTACTTGTATAGTGCACAACGAGGGTCTCCGTTCGGAAGCCACACACATAGAAGCCTATTTGTGGAAAGCAGGGATTAGCAGCTGTCGGCTGAACAGCTGAATGGGGAATAAATCATTCGCTCCTCTGGAAATGCAATTTAGGAATTTATTTTCGACTTCGCGACTTTATTAAGGCCGCCTGGAACGTCGGAATGGCGTGATGGGACGCCAGAAGGACGTGTGGATGGGAAAAGTGGGCGGGAAACATCAGAAGAGTTTGTTTTGCTCTAAAAATGATTTCAAGGTTGAAGGGTGCCTAAAAAAGGCTCCGAGGTGCTTACAAAATGTCCAAATGTTTATATTATCTGGAATATAAGAATTACAAGATTTGGAAGGTCACTCTAAGAATGGAGGATTTCGAAAATAGACGATGATCAGCATGCTACGATACCTGCCACTGATAAAGAATTCTTAAGCTGGTCTCGGATACTAAACTCTGTCCTCCAGCCATCCCAACCCCAGATCCATGGCGGGCTCCTGCCACGACACAGGATGTCAAAATACGGAGCATTTGTTATCCAGTCTTCTTTGCACCGCTCCGTGCATTCCTCCACTTTACACACCCATCCATTCTCAAAAACATCCCTAGGCGACGTCACGACTTTTGAAATTCAACGAGGGCCCCAAATGCCGCTGCAAAAACAAACGACGGCCCCCTCGCGCGCGCCGTCAAGATTAATCTTCAGACGTGCAAAAAGGGACCCTTCCAGCCAAGGCCTTCCACTTTTCAAGGCCAGTAAACACGCGAGCCTGGAAGAGGGCTGAAATAGCCGTGGAAAGTGCACTCGAGCTTTTTTTTTAATTTGCGTTGTTCGATTTGTGGATAGTTGCAGGAGATCGGCGTCTTGGATTTAAACACTGGATTTGCAATGCCATCTTTTAAATGGTTGTGTTGCACGAGTCAATTGCTGCAAACCGTGAGGGTAAGCGGGGGTAGAACCACTAATATCGACAAACAACACAGAACAACAATGTTTATGTGTACTCTCTCACATCAATCAAGGGAAAACGTCCAGAACATAAGTATACAACTTACTTGGAACATAATCGAGCGGAGTATGATCATACAGTCTATGGAACTGATCTGGTCGTAGCATACCCAGGATTTTGGGGATCCTTTCAATGGTATTCAATGAGTATCTTCACTATGATCGGTTGGTTCTAGAATGCTAAGAATGTTGGAGGTCCTCTCAAGAGATTGAAGGAACCATCATTGCTTGGAAGCATATGAGCTTAATCATGAAGTAGAGAGACTCACTCCGATGTATCCTTAAACCACTCAACCGGAAGTTTAAGAAGCAGATCACTTCTGATATGGCTAACGTTTTTCTCTTACTGCCTTCTGCCTCTAGATTGTAAGTATTCACGATCCAACGGCCTTTAAAGCTGAAATTTCCCACATAAATTCCCCGAATTCCTATTCATATTTTTAGCCGGAATCTGTCTGAATCCTTTTCCTTCTTTGCGCCTTCCCAGACAGTCTGCGATTCCCACGACGCGCGTTCCCAGAAAACGCTCCTTTTTATGACTCATCAACGTTTGTTTTGAGAAGAATTATATGTCTACGCCCAGCGTTGTTCCAAATAAAGGCCCGAGGGTCGAAAATTAGAGACCTTTAAAGAAGGAGCCTTTGTTGATCGAATGAACTTTGTAGACGCAGACACTTTAATCCAGACGTGTTTTCGCGAGACGTCACATGATATCCTATTCCCGACGGTTGATATTAGCCTGAAGATCGGAAGAAAACATTCTTGCTTCCTGAAAGTGTAATCCCCTGACCTCTGTCCACTTGGAGGAGGTCTTGTTCTAAATCGAGCCTTCGAATGACCACTTTTGGGTCTCCGTTTCTGCAGAAGTCACGTCCTCGCGTGTCCCTTACTCACCGATTCCGTGAATGAATGACGTTCTCCACTTGAAAGCCCTTTGTTGGTCTCCATGGTTCGTGGGAGAGAACGTCGGCTTCCCTACAACTTTTTAAGCAGACGACGCAACAATTCTCAGTGATCAAATCTGCAAAGGTCACTTTAGTTATTTTACCCTTTAGGATTTAATTTAATTAAAAGATACACCAGGTCAAGCTGAACTCTCAAAATGCACTTCTATTGCAGAGAACGTCTTAAAAACAGCGATCTTATAAGATGTAAAAATTTTCCAAGGCTCGTAATTTATACGGCTTGTCGGAGCACACGTTTTTTATGAATGATTGCAATCGTGCGGCGATCCTGGGCCAGCTGGAATACATCAGTCTTCCTTGTTTTTCGAAGGGCCCCTCTATCATAATGATATGGACCTTATTTCAACAGAGAACCCTGTGGACACTTGTAGTTCTATATTTTAATGCTGCTTTCAGTAAATAAGTGGTCATGTTTCTGCGTTCCATCCCCTCTTAATATAAGCAAATCAGGCATATGAGAGGAACCACTGATGGGAACCGGGCCGGCCCAATTTTCTGGCCCCATTCCTATCATTGACAGGGACACGGCAAAATGGAACGTTTCTATAGTAATTGGACAATTTTTTGATCCCCTTTATTATTTAAAAACCGCCTTTTTTAAACCCTCCGTGGTTTTATAGATCCCTTTATGCCTATTTCGTTTCCATAGGTCGATCCTCAGCGCCGTTACCATTGAAAATAACGGTATTGTGACGATGAGGTCGTAAATTCAACCCTATATTACCTGCACATGTTGTAAATCATGTCGTTTTGGAAATTTCAAATTTTTGCCCGTTTCAATCCAAAAGTACAAAGGCCGCCCTTTAGGTATGTTCAGCATCTGTGTATTAGACCCGTTTGCTCCAATCTATACAGATACAGATTTATTTAAATTGTTTGCCAATCTTTGGCCCAACAAGACATTCCAATCTCAGCGAAATGCCCATAAACTGAACTACCCACTTAAAAATATCACCTACAGAGCTCATAAACCCAGTCTCTCCAGATTTCGAAATATAGACCTGTTTTTCAAAACCTCTCCCCCCCCTCCACGCCGGTCTGATCAGCTTATTCCCATAAATTGAGCCTATTTGCCTCGAGCCTCACCCCGTTCCCTCAAAGGCCCCCTCCAGCAGCTCCCCGCTGACGTATCCCCTTTCACGATGAAAACATCTCAAACATCGGACTTGGGAGACTCCCCTGAGAATCGTCATTAATCAACACACCTTCACCGCGTATTCCCGGAACGGAACATTTGTTTTTGGGTCAACAGCCATTTGACGAGCCGCCTTTCAAATCATTTCGCGCGCCAGCGTCATTTTTTTATGTTTTTCGCAGCCGTGTTTCGGGCCTATAAATAAACAGGAAGGAATCAGAATAGGGCAGGTGTTCCTGGTTCCTGCGACATTTCCGGGTGAGCGGATGGTTCCGCAGTGCCCGAAAGAGATTACTTGTTATGCAATGGGCTCGCAGAACACCTGGAGATGGGAATTCAAAGCCTGGTGAAGGGTGAGACTTCGGAAAGGCGTATTTTTAGTGGTTACTCTGGATTGAAACCCTCAAAGGCTCTCTTATTGGAACCTAAGGCTTCTATGGAATGGATGAGGCCGGTTTAAGGAGCAGCTTTGTATTTACGATTGGTAGAAGCCTCTGGTGAATGGGAGAACCAGAAGGAGTTCACTCACCCTTAAGGTTTATCCCAAGGCTTCCACCAAAGACCATTCTTCGAGAAGGACCGTTTTTTTGCCATTCCAAGTGCCATTCACAGATTTTTTCCCTTTTCTGCTTTACCCTTTCGCACTCTCAAAACAAGTTGTGTGACTCTTCTCACTGCTTTATGTGGGAAATGCCATATACTTTCATTTATCTGGGCTCATGGCCCTGAAGTTCATGGTTTAGAACAAATTCAGGACTCTCCCCTCAACCTCCATGTTCTCCATTCTTATGAATTCAAACCTCTTGAGGGCCTGCCCCTTGCAGTCCCAAACCTCGACCTCCTTGGTTCAAAAGCCTCTTTCACATCCACAAACACATGTGGGAACCTTGGCACCTCTTCTTGGAATCCGTCCGCACTTTCGTCCTCGAAATTTCGCAACCCCAGACACTTCCCCTTAGTCAACAGGCCCGGCCGAGTCCGTTTCCAGAATAGCGTCCCGCGGGAAGCTGTTATTGTTTACCGGCGTCGGCTCGAGAGTCTCTAAGTCTTCTTCTCCGCTTCACAAACACAGTTCCTCCTCTCCTCGAGGCGTTACGGTGGATTTTGACCCGAATGGACCCGGCCAGGACCCCTTCCTGTCTTCTTATCACGCCGTCATCGCGGCGGCCTTCTCGAAAGTTCTCCGCCGCCGCCAACTGCTCGTCATCGCGGAAGCGACCGGTTGCGAGATCCTGGCATCAGGCCAGACGGAGGAGACAAACGGCGGCGACGACGTCGTCGTTTGCCCTTGCCGCCGCTCACAAAGCTGACGTGGAAGTCGGGAATTCAATGTCAATATTTAAATGAAAGATCGTCGTCGGAGGCCGTGGAACTCGATGCCGGAGTGCACTCGGCGCGTTTGTTTGCGCAGATCGCGGATTTGGAATCCTTCGAAGGTCCACGGGGGGAGAAGCCCCGTGGACCGTGTGAACCGTCCTCTCCTCCGGGCGCTATTTTGGTACGGCAACGTCAGCACAGAGATGGGGAAATCGCCGGGCGAGATAGTGTGCCCGGGCGAAAGAAGCAGACGCATAATGAATCACTACATTAGGGCCGAGGGAGCGTTCCTAGGGCAGAGCGTGCGGACGAGGGGAGAAATTGGGGCGCCCCGTCGACAACAGCCGTCGTGTGGATGAGATAGGCGAGCGAGAGGCAGTGTAGGGAGGCGCGCAAAGCGCGCTAGAGAGCAGGGAGCGGGAGGAGGGCGCAGACGCGCGGCGCCTCCCAGTTGTGCGGCCTATTAACCGGTGGACGTCCTTGACGCGGAGACGCAGACGACGAGCGGGAGGGGCGCCGGGCGAGAGCGCGCCAGGGAGGGGGAGCGCGCGGACGACACAGAAATTGGGCGCCAGTTGGCCGATAAAGCGCGAGGGGGGCGCGTTCGTCGCTCGTCAGCGCAGTCGTCGCCGCCGTATCGCTCTGTGCTGGGGGCTGTGGGCTTGGCTGCGTCGGTCGCCGCGCGTTTTTCAGATCGCTCGCCGGCGAGCGCGAGGGGACGTCGTCGGGGGCTTGCCGAGCTGCTCGGCGGCCGGCAACCCCTCGTCTATGGCTCCCCCCCCCCCCCCCCCCCCCCCCCCCCCCCCCCC
>KN169513.1:49905-63120 GCA_000757755.1 Steinernema glaseri
CTTTCCCAAAAACGCCGCTCCCGCTCATTCTTTGCAGCCAGCCCTGGCTGCGACTCATTCATGATGGCGCCTTTGTGCTCTCCGCGCTCTTGGTCTCCATCGTGTTTTTAGAAATTGTTGAGGGGGGCGCGCGCAGAGACCAACTCCACACGGCACACAGGCTTGGGGACTTAGCCCCGGGCACCAAGGGGCAACTTAGCCACAGGCACAGGGTACGGTAGGGGCCCTCGGGTTCCTGTCCTGTAAGGGGCATAAGAGGCATCTGTCCCTGAGGGTTGTGGGCGAACAAATAAGAGTCAGACATTCAAACCCTCTGAGGGATTCAAGTCCCCTTGAGGGCGACCCTCCCCTTCCAAAAGGGACCCTTCCCGACCTTGACGGTGAGTAATTCCTGATCCATTCCGTGGAAAGGCCGTCTCCTTGACTCATCCAGTTCGAATAAATGTCCTTCTGTGTCACGTGACTCTCCCTGCCTCCTGCTCCTCGTCCTCCTTGTACATTAACCCCCCGTGGCATCTATAATTTCCGGGACGTTGACCTTGGCTCGTGCGTCGACGTCAGCTCTCTCTCGATTGTGACCTTGGCGAAACCAGAAGTACTATTCCTCGCCTCACGTTAGGTGTGCGCGAGTCTTTCCCGACTTCGATCGCTCTATGCGTTTCCTGTGTGTGTGTGTGTGCTCAGCTTCCTCGAACTGACGATGTCGTGGGTTTTAGTCTGAAAAAACTCGAACTACCCATCCCCCCACAATCTCCACTGTCTCCACTCTCCGCCAGCAACCCCAAAACATGCTCTGCTTCGATGAACTGAACTGCGCCTCCAGAGACGTCTTCTCGTACATGTGCTTCCTCGCGATGGAGAAGTGCTCGAAAAAGTCCGAAAAGAAGCGGGCGGCGTGCGGTGGAGCGGCCATGCGCAAAAGGTAATCCGAAGCATCGCAGGCCTGACCATTGAGCTGGGATCTCTGATTTAGGCTGTTGATTAAGAACTTTGTCGCACACATGCTGTCGCAAGAGACCGAAATCCGAAAGAGGATCGAGATCCAACAGCAAAAGCAGGCCGAAGAGAGGGAGCTCGAACATCTCGAGGTGGGCGAAGCGGTGCATAGAGTGGGGTTTCCGAAACTTTTGGAATTTATATTCCTTTTTCTCGGTCTTACATGGGCTTTGATCCGCAAGGATAAGAAGGGATTTTTTGCCTCCACAGGGAAAGGAATTAGCGATAAATTTTTATTGATCGAGTAGAAAAAGGTTCAAAAAAGGACAAAGTGCAAAGCGAGGACACAGATGCTGCAGCTGCTGAAAATAGTGCATCAAAGAGTGTCCCAGTGATCCCTTAAGGAATTTCTAAGAATAGAGTTAGGAATTAAAGGCTGTTTTCAATGAGGGAGTAGTAGAATTCCTGGAGTCAATGGTAGAGTCAATGATAGTCAATGGTACGTTTAAAACCTCAACGAGGTCATAACAGGAACACAGCGTTTTCTTAGTAATTTCTTTGTGAACAAAAGTGTGATCCATTCTAACTGTGATTCACTCCTTACCGCATTTTCGAAACAAGGATCCACATAATGTTTTCATAGCCAAAAAGAGCACAATAAAACTAGAAAGAAACTATTGCCAACTGACCAGGCTTATAAAGGTCACAGCACAAACATTCCTATGTGATCCAATTTAACTGTGATTCACTCCTTACAAAGATCCGCATAATGCTTGCCAAAAAACACACAATTGAACTAACAAGAAACCATTGTTAAAAACCACAAAACTCTGAAAGTTTCGGGCACCCACAGTCCATCTCTCCCCTCACACACAACTTCGGTACTGAAGGGTCCGGGTTTAGGACGTGTACGACGTCGAAAAAGACGACGAAGACGAGTCCGAAGAGTTCGACGAGCAACCCCAGCAGCGCCACTGTGAGGAGCCGGCCGAGGAGGAGGACGAGGAAGACGAGGAGGATGAGGCCGTGGACGAGGAGGTCGCCGACGGCGAAGCCGAAGTCCCCATCCTGGGCTACGACGCCGAAGACGAGCGGGTCAAACTGACGCAGTACGATGAGTTCGACGGTACGGCGTCGTCTGACCTGTATCCTTCGCCGGAGGCCAGCCTCATGGACGCCGTGCCGGCCGACGAGCTCATGAAGTCCGACTACGACCTGTTCGACATTAGCGCCGTCGGCGACGAGAACGTCATCCAGATCGAGTGGCCCGACTTCCAAACCGTGCCCACCAACCAGCACTACCTGTATGTCCTCCTTCCCCCGGCCTCGGGTCCTTAGTGTCCTGCTTTTAAGAATCCCCTGCGACAGCCGAGAGCTGATATTCTCCGGACAGCACTACGACTCCTACTTGCACACGTCGTGCTCGGCGGAGTACGAGTTCGCGCTGCCGGACAACATCCTCGAGGACGAGCCTCCGATGGCGGCGTCGTCGGACAAGTCCTCCCCTTCGCAGCCGCTCTTCACCAACCTAGTCAACATTGTTAGTTTGAGCTCGCGCGCCTCCTATCACCACGGAGCTGTTCAGACGCCGTCGCCCGCCATAGAAGGCGTCGTGTCGTGCAAGGAGGGCGTGCAAGAGTGCGCCCTCTACAGCTTCGACGAGAACCCGAGGAAGCGTGGCCGCGGCCTGCTCGAGCAGGACGAGAACTCCATGTACAGCCTTATCGTGCCCAAGCGCGTCAAGCTGCTCTGAGCCGGGCACGGCCACGATGGTTCGGTTGACCGTCACCGCCGACGGACTTTTCCGTTTCCCCCTTGTACATACGCTCCCAGCCCCCCACGTAGCCGATAGCGCCCTAATTTATTTTCCCGTAATTCCATTCGTTGTTACTCTCTTCATTGTTTTCGCGTCGTCGTCGTCCCGTCCCCTCCCTCCCCACGTACTGGTATCGTCTTCTTCTTCTCCCTCCCCCATCGTCTTCAAATCAGGATTCACGAGCTCCATGCCGTCGTTGACTTACTCTCCACCCTTATGGCTTTGTCGTGGCACGTCTACCCTCCACCATCCTCCTCCTCCTATCTCTACTCTCTCAAAAAACCAAAAAAAGGCTTTAAAACCCTAAAATCGCCGTGTTGTTTTCCCGTTTTACACACATAGTTGAATAAATGATCTCATCGTTCGAGCGTCGCCGTTTCCGTTCCCTACGCGCCACGCATCCCCCTAGTCACCGTCACCGCGATAAGCACCCAGCTGATAAGCGCGTATTCCTGAGTTTTTGCTCCGCATCGCCACAGGGCTTAGTCACAAAGGGAATGTGTGTGTTGCGTAGCGGGCCAGTCATTTCCGGGAGAGTGCGACGTCGTAAATGTCGCACGTTCGGTGGTCGCGACGAATGTTTGCACACGCGGCGGCGGATGAGTGTGGTCTAAAGGGCGCGGCCTCGGTGAGGGTGATCTTTGGACGAGGAGGGCGGTGCGGAATTTGGAGAGGCGCCCGCTGTGGGAAGCGGGAAGCGCACCGTGGGAACCGGAAAGGAAGAGGCGCTGATCGATGGGGCCCAATTAATGAGACAGACGAGACTGTCTGATTGGCGCGGTCTGTCTGGAGCGGAAGTGAAAAAATGAAGGAATGTGTTGGGAAGGGGAAATGGTGATTGAAGGGAGAAGTGTGGAGCAGGGAACTGATACCAAATGTGGAGGTTTCCTGGTAATGCAAGAGAAGCCTCTTGTGGGGGATTTGCGTAAACTGCCGGAAGTTTTGAGAAAAAAACTGTCATGTTAATAGACAAAATGTGGCTTAGAAGCGTCGATGAAAGATTTCCTGACAAGGAGTACCCAGGACCTTAGAAAGCAGAAGAAGAAAGAAAAACAAGAAATCTAGCGAGGGGCAAAATAAATTTTTTGGTAATGAAAGTGGGAGAGGTAAGAAGCCTCTTGTGGGGGGTAGAGATTAGATTTGTGAAAACTGCTTGAATTTTTAAAAGTACCCGGCTGATGGATAAAATAGAGCTTAGAAGCGTTATACCAGGTTTCCAAACAAGGAGTGCCCAGGACCCAAGAAAGGAGAAGAACACAAACAAAAGAAAAACAAGGAATCCAACAAGGGGAAAAATAAACAAAGAAAAAATTTTGTCCTTTGTTGGATTAAGCACATTGATGTGGAACTGGGGTAGAAGACAGAAATAACGAGTAAAAAGAATGCATGTTGGGATAGAACTGGATCTCTAAAACTTCCTGAATTCATTTGATTAAAGCGTTCTATCCTTAGCGGAAATTGGAAAATTTCTTTGGAGACAGCGATGTGAAGTACACAGCGAATTCTTAAAAATAGTATACTTCAAATCTGAAAGGTCGCCAATTATTTTTCGTGCTTCAAGTACAGCCAACTCTGATGGACAACAATAAACTGTTCACTGTTATTACCCGTGGCAGAAATAGAACTACAGACGCTGGAAAGAACGCTGTGACAAAAAAAGGACAGAGGACAAAGCCATTATGGTAAAAAAGGCAAACAAATCATGCTCGCAGATACAATCGCAGGACAGTCGTTTCTCCAAAAGTGCACAGTTCCATCAAGGTTGAACGTCGCCACAAAGAAGTCCACAGAAGTACAAGGGCTGGTAGGTAGACAAAAAACGTGTTACATAAAAGACAGTGTAACGATCAAGAGCGAAGGGAGAATACAGCGCCAATAACAAGTTTTGTAGACGCTCTAGCCATTCAAAGGCACGACTGTACGTACGTATATGCAGTTTCACACTATTTAAATGTAGGTCCCGACACGCGTTGGCTTTCAGTCACACCTTCCGAAGCTGCGAACTCCAACAACCGGACAAAACAGCGAAAAAAGAGCGAATGCCAAAAGAGCGAAAAATTAAAATTTATTTTTAATGAAAATATTTTGATTTGCGAGTAATTCTACCGTGAATGAGTTTCTTGCAGCTTCGGACACACGCTCGGCTTAGGCTTAGCTTAGTCCTTATGCTTTGGTTAAAGAGTTTTTGCCGTTTAATTTAATTTTTTGCCCTTCTGTCCCGGTGCCGCGTGGAAGTCTTTCTATGTAAGGTTTTTTCGAATCTGGAGGTGGAGATCAAATGGTGTAGTATAGCGAGAAGAAACGTCCTTCCCTAGTGGATAGTCTCCTTCCCTGGCCTCTTCTGTCCACCCTGCAGGACACAGGTCCACAAGTATTGTTGGTCCATTCAGTAGGTATTTTTGTTTACAAACGACCAAAGCACATAACTCTGCCGATCGTCTCCATAAAAACTAGTCTTCAGGACTGTTTTTGTGACTCATCCCGTAGTTTGTCTTTGTTCAACAGACGTCACTCTGAGCGGAGGATGCTCAACTTCTACACGAACACACATTCCTTTGCGTGCGATTCCACCATCCTGATAGTCCTGCTGATAAAGGACAGGGGAGTCCCCCTGCGCCGTCTTTCGCAACCTTCACGCACTTGTAGTGCACTTGTGACATGTGACTGATTGGGTGAGAAGAGTCTCGCACACTTCTGTCACCGCACGCGACTCGATCACAAGGTTCTTATGGAGCTCTCGAGATTATCGGTTACTCACTGTATACAATCATCCTTCCTTCGTCACATGCTGAGTCACTTATCGTGGGCTGATTTAATCATCATTTGATCAGAGCCGCCGTGGGCTGAGGTTTCATAAGATGAGAAGGTTTCACAAGTTGGTTTTTGGAACAGATGTTCGGAGTTAATTGGTATGCTGCACATAAAGTGAAATGAACTCGGCGAACGTGAATATTTGAATGAATAAAATGGAACGAAATCAACAAATCGGTCAATTCCCGAAGAGTCATTTTTGGAGCGATTTGAGCACTTACGGAAATCGTGATTTGCAGCTTTAGATTCCGATTAAATTCCTGTTCTATCGTTCTTCAGTGAACGAAAGCGGAGACCGTTCAACTAGCAGTGTTCGAATAATAATGTAGAAGAACCATAACACACAGGACGGACAAGGTCCTGCAATATTGTACGTTCTCTAGCACATAGGAACGAGGACATTTGTTTTAGGCTGAAAAGTCCTACAAGTCACCAGTTATGTTGTTTAGTTACCGTGTAAAGATGACAAAATTCACACATGTTGAGGACTTCGAACACTAGTAAATGCTCGGAAAATTTATCAGAAATTCTGAGATTTTCAACACTTTTTCTAGTGTATCTCCACAGTCATTTGCTTCCCACATATCACTGAAGTCAAGCTGTTCAGTTACCGCATACAGCAATGACACATGTTAAGAATTGTAAACACTTCTGTGTCCATTACTCGGAAACTTAGAGCTCTGAAGGGAACAGATTATTGTAATCAACATTTCAAGCTTGCAGCCCAACCTTATTTCAGAGACAGTAATATAAGATATAAGACATGATTTCATGATATAGGCGGTAAACCCAAAACCCACCGTCTCTTTGTCCTTACAATTCCCATACAGTACAAGTGTCACAATCCCAGCCGACCTATTCTCTCCGTCGCCCATTTCCGTCGCCGAGCGGAAGGCCGCCGGCCGGTGATCCGCTTGTTCAGGTCGAGCGGAAAGCGGGCATTTCCTAATGGGGCATGACGCGTTTCGGGTGCACGGAACGAGTTCGCTGCAGACGCCGCCGCGAACGGAAGTGTCTTGTTATGTGTTGACGGGGAAACCCCTCGCCCTTTGGGCGGAAGTGAAAGTCAGCTATTATGATTCCTAATCCGTCAGTGCCATCAAGCCACGAACCCATCAAGGCTCACGCTACTTCCTCGTCGTGAGAGCCTCTCACTCCAAGGCCATCTCTGGGTTTTCCGGTTTACTGAAGGGTTTGCGATCGAAATGGACGATAATTTGCAAAGTTCCCATCAGTTGTCTTTTTGCACAGCGAAAGCTCGTCAGGTAACCGACACAAAGATTGAAGATTGGAGAAAAGATCTCGGAGAGCTGGTTTGACGTCACAGCGGCCGATAACGGGTTTGATACCGCGTGGACCGAGGCGATAGCGCTGCGGATCTCCCGGATGCCCGGCTTCGCGCGCAATATGGCTCCCACATGCGTCGAGGTCGACATGTAATCCGCGTCCTGATTAGATCGTATTAATAGATGTAATATGCATGCCCTTTGCGAGCGGCTTGCGAGGATCCATTAGGCGGATTGATATTCTGCTGCGGAGCTCGGCTTGCCGAAAACAAGGATGACAATCTGGGAGGCTTGTCCTCTGGGATGGCGTGTGATTGACGCCGATATTCGTGGAAGGTGTGCACTTTGAGGCTAGCGACAGAATATCGAAAGCGGGTCTTTCGGTGAAGTCGCAAGGTGATCTCTGCAAAGATAAAGGGTGTTCGCAGTGGATCGGGCAGAACTGGAAAGATAACTTTTCTGATGAGAAGAGAGAGAAGAGCTGTAAGGAGAAGGGGTCAATCTAAGAAAGCTGCAAAATGCAGAGAGTAAAGTATATAAGTCAGGATTAGTGGCATGTGTATATGTGCTATAAAACCTGCAATTTTCGATTTGGTACACAAGAGTGACCGGAATCAGTAGCACAGATAAAACCGACCACCCCTGTTTACAGCGATTTGAGTAGAACTGGAGAGATATCTTTCCTATGAGAGATAGCAAAAAAGCTGTAAGCAGAAGGTCTCAACCTAAGAGAGCTCCAAAAAAGTAGAAAGTTTAAAGTTAAAAGAGCTTTTATAAATTGAAAAACTAAAAATTTCCGCCCTTTGCACAAATTAAAGTGTATAAACAGTTTGAAGAAACGGTAATTGGAAGATACGCTCAAAGAGTGGACCACTCCTGGCTAGGAAGCAGTCGAGTTTGAAGGTTATCCGATAAGAATCATTTGGTCCTACAAAATACCAAACAGAAATCAAAGGGTACACAGTAAATGTTATAGTGCGACTGTTCCTACGGACGCGTGACAGTCATGGCTGCAACTGTCAAAAATAAGGTCGCAAATTCAATGTGTACTCTTTAAAAACAGCCCTCACACATACTTAATCGTTCTAGTGTCACGAGATGTTTTTAATGTAACTGTTCTAATCCTCAAAACAACAAGTGCAAGCTGCGCCTCAAAAGATTTTGAAAAATTGCTGACGTACGAACTATATCCTGTAGGGTATTAGCCAGCCTCAGCGCCCAATCTTTTATGAGCCAGTGGCTACTTAATATTCTAATAACCTTATTATAGCCAATTTATTTCTTCCAAAACACCATTATCTGAAGCTATCGTTTCCCAGAACCAAGAAAGAAAGGAGTGATTTTTGGATCGACGATTCTCACACCTCATAGATTGAGATATGCGGAACTGCATTAAGCTTTCGGATGTTCCAAAGGAAGACGTCCTAATTCAATTCCTCTCCGGACGTCCATGGCAATTTTAAAATCCTTCTTCTTAAGATTCTTCTACATATTTCTATGTCCCCAACACTCCCCTATTTTAGCGTCCTTTTAACCTTAACCAGCTCAAATATCCTCTCCTGACGATGTGATCTGTTTTCAGGCCCCAGGATTCTCATTTCCGACCCAAACTTCCTGTTTTGCCTCAGCCCAACGACAACTAAGCCTTCAGAGACCAGCGATCGCATCACTAGAATGCTCCAAAGAGCACGCCACCAGGGAGACGGCGCTACGTCATCCTTTGTTGTTTTCGCACAACACGAAGAGACCCGTTTTTGTGATTCAGCCACCCCGAGAAGTCGTTTCGTGACTCACTTCCGCTCCAAGTCACTCGTTTGCTCTGTCACCGCCGGATCTTTGGCGACGCTGTTTTCGAGACCGACGGAATCGCGTCGGGACGCACAGCTTCCGCAGGGACAGTCGTTAGAGTCGTTGCGTCTTCAAATCCTCCGCTTTGTCCCCTTTGTTCTTTTGTTCTCCGCTGGCGTAAACAAACCGTTTGTCCACATTACGTCGCCTCGCGTATCCGCTTTTGTCTCCGCGCCCCGGGGAGAGGGACTCGGAGACACGAGCGCTGCGGAAGAGGACACTCGTGTTTGTGTTGTAGGGCGCGCGAGAGGAGCCGGAAACAGGGAGGAGCACTTCCGCACTTCGGGCAAAACACCGAGAAGCGGAACTTCGCGTAATAGAGAGGCGGAAGCGGAGATGGACAGATTTACGTGAAGAGGGGAGTCAGAAGATACGTGGAAGTTGACAACAACATGAAGAGAGAAGTTTACGTCGAAAGTAAAGAAGAAGTGAGATTCGTGAGAGGAACAATGACCACACATTTAGTAAGATGAAGAGTCATGGTATCCAGCCAAGTTTGACATCATCTGATAAAACTTTGATCTCCAACAAGGAGAAGCACTTAAAAAAGGGGGGTTGAAAATGATTTTTGAGTGTCACCATAGTGATATTTGGATCGACGATTCTTACATCTTACAGATTAAGATAAACGAAACTGCATTAGGCTCGCAGATGCTCCTCGGCACCCTCGCCATGTTGCACTGCGCTCTACTGACTCTTTGCACTGCACTGAAAGCGGAGATGGACAGGAATACGTCAAGGGGGAGTCAGATGAGGTGAGAGGATGACAAGAAGATGAAAAGAGAAGTTCACGTCGAAAGTAAAGAATAAGTCAGAGTCGTGAATCAGCCGTGAATCGTGAATCAGGAATCCAGCCAAGTTTGACAATCGTCCGACAAGTTGACCGGCCAAGTTTGATCTCCAACAAGGACAGACTTCCAGGAGAGATTGCACCCCAAAAAAGGGGGTCTATTGTGGAAAATGACTTCTTAGTGTTACCGTAGGATCTTCGGCACCTTCGCCATGTTGTACTGCACTCTACTGACTCTTGGATGTTAATCAAGCACCTGAATTGGCCACCAACAGTCAGCCTTATCTTACCGAAGTATTTCTAAACATCGCCTTACTAGTCCTTGCTACTCGCATTATCCTTCATATCTCCTCGGCTTTCCGTGTGCATATGTGTCAGAATGACTTCACGAGATGGTTGAGTAACCCCAGATTATCCCATCACAGACAGGATAAGTAGATCAGAAGAGAAGGAGAAAGGAGAAGACAGGTGAAAGGTCAGAGAGAGAAAGACAAAGATGTCACACATTGGGCCTAAATGTGTGAGAGATCGTCGATAACAGATGCGTTCTAGTAATTTCCAGAAAGATATATTGCTCAATTTTAGCCTGTTTCTGTCATTAGTGGGATTGACTGCCCCTCCATGGTTTGACCTACAGTAAAAAGATTAAGTACTTTGTAAATTGGTGGCCTCTTTAGGGTCTATCACGAAAAAATAAACACATGTGTTCTGCCATGGCTATCTTGAGAATGCCAGATGTGTTAGGATAAGTGACGAGGTGGTTGAGCAAGCCCAGAATATCTCATCACAAGATGAGTGGATAACATATGACAGGAAGACGCGAAGGTACACACCAACAGAGAAATCACACATCTTTGCAGCAATGCTTAAAGCACTAAAGAAAGAGATAAAATCAGCAAAAGAAAGAAAAACCCGGATTTGGAAGTGTATTTTTACCAGCTAGCCTTACCGCCTGTTAAAATCACGATGAATTTAGAAGCCTCTTAGTAACTGCGCATGCAGGTTAATTTAGGCACCTACACACCACGTGTTGCCCGGATCAGAGATGGACAATTTGACAATCCCTTGTCAGAGTTTTGCCATTTTAAAGAGCGCTATGCTTAATGAAATGTATTCTAACCTGCAATCATGTCTGCAATAAGAATTTAGACTACCATTTCCAGTGTTCACCCTCTTGTGTAAAAGCGGAAACACGACCTGCTTTTCCTAGCACGCCCTGGAGCATTGTTTGCCTGCAACAAACGGCGAGCATGACTCCGCTGTGTCCTGTCTTTTGTGTCCTTCTCTCTGTTCGAGAGGTCCTCCTCCGTGTAAGAGACTCGACATCCTGTTTTCTCCCCTCTGAACTCGGCCTCTCAAGTGGCCGCGTCGGAGCAAACACTGCACCGCCGCCTTCTCCGTGGTCTTAGGAAGAAAAAGTCGGATTTCCCGAATTAAATAGCCCAAGTGAAGGTCTTTGATGGCTGGAAATGTAAACTGTAGTCCAAGGGCTCTCACGACCTGGACTCTGTGGACCCACCTCCGGGTCTTGGGAAACCGGGTTGACACAAATAAAAGTGCGATTACACAGAGGAACACCCTTGGTCGTGAGATCGTTTTCCGCGCGGTGACCTTCGCTCTGTTTGCGCCTCGCCGACCGACCGCTAGTCCCTGCTGGTCAAAGATCGCGGCCAAGGGCCAGGTCATCCCCGGCATGGGCAACAACATCGTTTGCGCGACCCTTGGGAAGAGATCAATTGCCCGTCTGTCGATTATGGCCGCGAACAGGTTGACATTGTAACTGGGCTAAGGGCGAAGTTTATGGGAGTCACAATGACTTCGTACTTTGGAGCACCGTCTTGACGTTGTTTTCGAGTTTCGTGTCCATGCGATTAAAGTTCTTGATGGAGAAGGGAGAGTTTTCTGCAGGAAAATAAGGCAGTCAGTGTGGTCATCAGAGGGGATTCACGAAGTTGTGAAAGCTCAAGAAGCGTTCTGTAATATTTTGAAAAGGAAGGTTGCCGAAAAACCTATGCATTGTAAGGCGTCATATGAATATCACAACTAAGGTAGCACAATTTTGTACGATAATTTCGGAGGTAGTTCCGCTGCTTTTTGAGTTGGCGAGCGGTCTCCATTTTCGCTTATCTAAGGCTAGAAACGGCTAACACCGTAAGAATTCCAATGATAGAGGAATTAACTGGCGCCAGCCTTCTTCCTTGATCGCCGTATCGGTTGGACGATTTTCGCACAAGCTTGTCCATGTTTTTGACAACAGAAATTCTGGATCCATGCACATTTCTGATCGGCGTAATAAATACACAGTTCAGGGTGCAGTGATAAGATTCGGGAGGTCTATATCCTGGCCACATCAAACGTAAACCTTCCAGTAACCGTTATGTAGCCAGCTATGGAGTTTGCTGAAATCCCGACTCTGAAAAGCTGTTTATCTGTTTCTTTTCTTTCTCTGTTTCTATCCAGCACATGTCTTGGGCAACTGCCTAACTTCAAGCACCTCCGTCGCCCATTTCTCTCAAAAGGCCGTTTCCTGATAAACAAAACTGTAGAATTTGCCCACCAGATTACCTATTCAGTGTATGATCATCGGTACCC
Source organism: Steinernema glaseri (assembly GCA_000757755.1). Taxonomy (NCBI): domain Eukaryota; kingdom Metazoa; phylum Nematoda; class Chromadorea; order Rhabditida; family Steinernematidae; genus Steinernema; species Steinernema glaseri. The sequence continues at coordinate 61,985 of KN169513.1, forward strand.
ATTTATTAAGCCTCAATTTGCGATGTATGGTACCCATAAAACATACGGTAATGTCCGCCCTACTTTTACCGAAAGGCGTCAACAGTCGTGTCGCCAAACACAAAGTTTGCCGCGCCTCATTAGGGAACCCATCACTCTCATCTTCCGCTCTTCGTCCTCCACGTCAGCAGCGCGCCGCTTTCGGAATCCGGTTTGCGGTTCGAAACCGATTTCCCTACAACGCCGCAGATTGTAACAGCCGGCGACGAGAGTGATAGCCAGCAGGCCACATCGAAACATTCCCCGGAACAGGTTTCTCCTCCATCGGCGCGCCTCGACGCGATTGCGAAATGTCGACTGAATTGTGCAAGATTAATACATATTTGTTGTTTGTAGCGGGGGTCGGTCTTGTGACTACGCCGGAACAGTGTAAATCGTTCGCAGTCAGCAGTGATCTCCAGCGATTTGAATGAATTTGAAATGGAAAATAAATTTTATGCACTCGGAGTGATGCTGGTCAGAGGGAACAATTGGGTCTGGATGATCGGCGACGGATCAGTCCTGCCCTGACACGTACGCCTGGTAATCTGGCATACACTCGAGGAAGAAAATATGTACATGCAACACTGTGGTTTGAGACGCACTGAGGTTGGTCCATCCTTCTCGTGTTCCACAATGTAGCCAAGGTGCACAACGGGACATCATAGCAGATTTCCTTCGGTGCTACTACAACTTGTAGAGGTAGTGTAGAAGTTTACCATGTAAGCTACAATGGAGCTGCGCGTTCAGCTTACAAGCATGTTAACAAGCACGTTAAGCTCCAGCTGAACAGACGACATGAAAAAATGCTCATATCAAATGGCATGACGGACCGTTCCTGCGGTAAGGACGATGCTCTAGCGACAACATTTACAACATTTATTTATGGTCTCGAAGTTTACAATTCGCCATATCTATCACCGTCTCGTTCTTCCTCTATGACTTTGTGGAGGTTGGTCAGGGAGAGGTATCGCTTGTCGTCGGCTGCACCAGTCTTGTAAAGATTCCACGGTAGAAAAATTCTTCCTGAAGCCTGCTTGTTCTATCGGTTGTTGTTCATCGTGTTCATTCATTCATTGTTGTTCGATTCGTTGGTTCAGCACTTTTGTGAAGAGCTT
>KN169513.1:63329-74318 GCA_000757755.1 Steinernema glaseri
ACAGTGGGAATCGTGTGGGAATCATCTCAGCTTTAAGAGCTTTGAGGATTTCCACGCTGATCTTGTCGCTTCCCGGGCTTCGTCCGCTTTTCATCTTCTTCAGAGCTTGTTCGACTTCACTCTGCAGGATTGCTGGGCACTCTTCTGTTTCATTTGATCTTGTGTATCTTGTCGCGTATAAACTTTCGTAGAAGTTTTTGACGATCCGCTGCAAGTCCGAATTGTTTGAACAGAGATTGCCGAATTGAACGTGGACAACAGAGAACAGAGATGTATCTCACCAGCCCTAGAGCGCTACGAAAGCACCCCTCAGTCGCAGTGGAACTGTGCTGTAGCTGAAGTGCTGAGCTTTGCTGCCGACAGTGATGGAACTACAAGTCCAAGGGTTCTGTACCTCCCTACGAACCGATTTTCTGAAGATGAGTATAATCAGTGCAAGAGGGACGAATCGTAGAGACCGCTTCGCATCAGTAACAGTGGAACCGTGTTTAACATGGTTGGTGACGATCCGCGCGTTGTTTCCAGTGATGGAACTGAAACCCCTAGGGACATATTCCTTTCTAGGAGCCGGATCGACTACTTGATTGGCGAAAACGAAGATGCACCGCTATCTCAGAGAGCTAACTTTATCCATCCATCGCTCTTGTTTCCTTCCCTTGAGCCTTCCTTTTCATGGTTCTACAAATAGAACCTGCTATTAGCTCTGTTTGATGTTGTGGCTGTCTATTGGAAATGGCAACTGAAAATCAACCTCTTTGGATGTACCAGCTCCGGACTTCCAATTCCCTAGAGATTCTTCTTTCTGCCTTTATCTTATCCACAGAAAAACAAGCACGACGCACCTGAGCCCATTAGGGAATTGCAAAACAAGATTCTCGTGCTTCAATGCCAGCACCTAATGAATGTGACGCCACTATCTTGCACTGAACAACTTCTTCGTTGTCAGGAACACCTCAAGAACCTTAGAAAAGTCGCTCCCTTCCACCACCACCACCATGTCCCACTTGAAAACACGCATGACAGTCAACAATTAGCGCTCCTTCCTAAAATCGTTCCGGCTTAAAAGCTAATTCCATTACTTCGCTTATTACTTCTTTCCTCGCGGCTAACCAACTTCCAGCACGATAGCCAGCTCTCTGTCCCCCAACGGCGCCTATCCCTCGCCTTCTTCTCCAAATACTCATTAGCCACCTTGCGTGCTACCTTTCGCACATCCGCTTGCCGAGATACCCTCGCGCGACTCCTCTCCTTGGGGGCCGTTAGTCACGCGCCGCGTCTAATTACACAAAGCAAGTGCTATTTGTCTAAATTAACGCCTTCATCGCCGTCGAAACGAGGCCGCAGAAGATCTTGGCCGGTCAGAGGTCCCAGCAGCCTTCGTCCAGCGGCGACGAAGACTCGCTGAGGGGTGGCGCGCACATAATCGGCTCTTGGTGGCGGTGTATCCGGCGAGGAGCGCGCTAACGAGCTCCTCAATCCGCCGTGTGCTTCATGTTATCGCAACCTTTCAGGTACGTTTCAGCCTTTCCCTTGTTTTTGTGATGAGGCCACGGTGGTGAGGTGCTTGGACCAAGCGGCATGTGCAGTTACGAAACCGAGGAGGGTACGCCAGGTTAGGAGTTGAGGGACATTAGGGGTGTCGGTAGCAGTTAATGGGCTCCTTCTAGGGTGGTCTAATGTCAGTCTTTTCAAGGCGCGTTCCATAGGACAGAGTTGAGTCCGTGTAGGAGAGCTAACTTAGGTTTGCAGCGCGGACAAGTGGGAGGTAGGAGGTGGAGGCCAGGTAGCAGGTAATGAGCGCCGTGTAGGTTGTCATGGTGTTGGATTTCACCACCTCATTTCCATGTAGTTTTTGCATGCATTTAGGAGTGCCACTCATTAAAAAAGTCATTTCATTTCCGATAGGCTTCTGATCTCTCTTAAAAGACACCAAGTTTAGAGTTTCAATTTGTCAACTATCGATTTCTTATATGTATTGAACTAGCGGATAGGAAATATGCATCTTTGCCGTAGATTATGACGGATGGAGATTGTTAAGCTAAATTCAATATCATCTAAAATCACGTGGATGAGCGCTTTCCGTTTGAAATACGGCATGTATTTGCTTCAGTTTTTTAGTGGCATAACAATAGAGCATTGAATCTTGTGTAAATTGTCTTTCCCGAGGTATAAATAACCTAATCAGGACATAAGTTTACCGAGCCTAAAAGCTGATGTTTGAGGAAAACAAAGTATCTTATCACCATGGTCAATCTTAAGAAGGAACCTTAAGAATATACTTATCCAATGTTTTCGCTTTGGCTTTAATTGAGCGTGTGTTTTATTTAAAGTCTCAAACGCCTAATTTATAACAACCTACAAGTAGAAAATCGTTGTCGCATTAAGTTACAAACTCACAGTGCTCCGAGCATAAAGTTATGGGGATGAATGGTAGCCAATCACAACAAAAAAACGAAAAATCGCCCTTATTATCGCAGTGGTTTTTTCATCGGAATCAGTCGCAACGTTGCCCAAAAAATGCAGGTGCCTTTCATGTAAATGACCTAGCAGTAGTTAGCAGTTTCTCTGTAATTATTACCAATGGAAGCTAGTTTATTAATCATGATGTCGATTTTTGGAAAGACGTAACGATAATGCTATTCAGATGGCACATTCACTTTCATTTCTTTCTCTTACGGCTTAAACAAGCAACTGTCGTTGCACTTCAATAGAAGTATTAGCATGTTGTTGTATTCAGGAAATGAACCGGTTCTGCAACTTATTCTTATTTGGCATTATTTAAACAGAATTCCAAGATGTCCTCTTTAGATACCACAATAGCCGTGTTCCAAACGATACTCATAAGTTTATAAGACCCCTGTACATCCAAAACAGCTGTTCTGGGATCCTCATTCTAAGGGCCTACCTTGCTCTCCCGCCTTATTCCATAATCATCATCCACATGGCAAGAAACATAGCCAACAGGAAAAGCCACTTAATCACGTCCAGCTCTGCCATCCCATGCGCGGACCTCTCCTTTGTTTGTTTTTGTCACCAAGTAATAGCCTATGCAACGCGGAAACCGGAGCCCCTCATCCCTGGCCGGCCTGCTTGGCGAGACACCTGAGCCAAGTGCTCTGTTCATCACCGTAATTAATGCGACGTCATCTCCCTCGTTTAGGACATCGACAATTTCCCGACCGGGCCCCCGGCCATGCAAGAAGTCGAAAAGGTCCTTAGATGTTCACATTAAGCTTTTCGGCGTCAATGAGCCGTGATGGTTTGCATTTTTGTCGTTAGCTGCTTGCCTTATTGATTAGTCATTAAATCCATAATCCATTAAGATTGTGGCGGATGCCCACAAGTTTCTGCCCGTCCCCACTTTAGGGTCGTGTGGACTAAACTAGATTAGCCGTACCCACTCTTGTTTTGAGTGCCATAGTCACTGTCATAGTCGCCATTGTCACTGAAACACATCTGGAATTCGGAAGTGACGTTGAGTGTTCGTAGACGGCAATTAGCGTAGCCTGGCCGGTGTGGAGGTGTTGAAAGATGGCCTTCTTCAGCTGGCTGGTCAGTGACATGCCCTGTTTCAGTGACCCCCTTGTGCCAACAGTTGGCCGCCGCAACGACATGTTCTTCCATGCGACGCTAGCGCGGACCTTCATCCAGTCGTTGAGCATCCGAGGAGATGACGACTTTGTGGATCGGCTCAACTACTACTACACGCCGATCATGCTCGCCGTCGCCTGTTTCATCATCAGCGCCAAGCAGGTTCGTTTGGTGACTGTTTGAGGGATATCAGGCTGACATGACTCAATTTCTGGGAAGAAGTGAGGAGTATCTTCAAAGCCCAGGGATCTCTTTTTTCCAAGATATCGTTTTGTACATCAAAATGATGCTCAATGTCATTATTCAATCGTCAAATTCTTAAGTATTCTTGTATAAAAGCATAGTTCTTCATATGCAAAAAAAAAGAAAGTAAAAAAAAGATTGAGGGCGAAGGAATTTGAACCCGCAATGAGCGGTGTGCTGGTCACGAGCACGAATGTGATTTCGTGCTACACTGCCTATGTACTCAATATTCTGTTACAAATGTGTTTTTCCTTGGCTTATCGTGATCAGCGTCTTGATATCCCCATTACATACAGATATCCCCATATAATTCTAAAGTACGTGGTCATGTTTCCCTCTAATTAGAGGATTAAGGGCTAACCCGGTATGTTACTCGCCATGTGGCACCATTTTAGTCTTCATTTAGTCGCCATTCACCAATGAATCACAAAGACTTGATAAATACAAATAAAACAATTGTGGCGACCAAAAATGCAGAAAAGCGTGAGAAAATTTGAGAGTTCTGGTGCGTTTCAGCATTTATCTTGCACCGTATAATTAGAGCATTAAGGGTTAACCGTTGTTTTAAAGTACGATGTTTCTACAACATTATTTACGGTCCTCTCTAAAAGGACCATCTCATTCCTCCCACTTCAGTACGGCGGAACCCCCATCGAGTGCTGGGTGAACCCTCACTCTCGCGAAAGCATGGAAGAGTACATCGAGAGCTACTGCTGGATCCAGAACACCTACTGGGTGCCCATGTACGAAAACATCCCTGACGACTACACGACGAGAGAGAGTAAGTTGTTCGTGGAATGTAAGTATTTTCTCCCCACGCTGTCTTGCCACGACCTTCCTGCTTCGCCTCTCCAAAACTCACAAGTTCGGTCTGTCTTTTAAGCTCGCCAGATCGGCTACTACCAGTGGGTGCCGTTCATCCTCATCGCCGAAGCCCTCATGTTCTCCATCCCGTGCATCATGTGGCGTCTCCTGAACTGGCAGACCGGGTTGAACATCCAGAACGTCGTGGCGGCGGCCGTGGATAGTCAGACGATCATCGACGGCGCCGAACGACGGAAGGCCATAGAGTCCATCACGGACTCGCTCATCGACATCCTCGACCTTCAGTCGAGCACTTTGAATTCGACGCTGAAACTGCCCAACATGGGTTTTTCCTTTCTTTCAAAACTCAGTTTAAGCAGGTAACTCTGGAGCGCCTTAACCTGGGCATGACTACCACATTCGTAGGCTGCTTCGAGGCCACTACGTAACCACGCTCTACATGACCATAAAGATCTGCTACACTGCCAACATCGTCCTGCAATTCGTTCTCTTGAATGCGTCTTTGAAGTCGAAGGAGTTTGCTTTGTTTGGTTTCCAGGTAAGTCCTACAGGTCTACGATCTGCCTATGGGCAACGGTTTAAAAAGATATTTCTGACTTTTGTTGGTTTTGTTGGTTACCTCTTGCTTCTATGTAGAGTAGACCGGCATGTTTCCACTATGAGCTTTCCATTACATATGAGTCCACTTCCTTAGTGACTATATCACAATAGCTTCTGCCTCTCCAAACTTCTAATTATGGCCTATTTTGTAAATTTAGAGCTTTATCTTTTTTCTCTTCTGTCTTTTCCAATTTTCCAATTTCTCTTCGGTCTTTTCCAATCTACCATGCTTCTTCTATTGCTTTGAGCTTTCCAGGTCCTCAGCGATCTGTTCCACGGGAAAGCCTGGACCGAGTCGGGCCATTTCCCAAGAGTCACTCTGTGCGACTTTGAAGTGCGCTACTTGGCTAACCTCAACAGGTAAGGTGCACTTGTATACGCCGTGGACTCATCTGCTTAGATACACCGTCCAGTGTGCCTTGCTAATCAACATCATCAACGAAAAGGTGTTCGCCTTCTTCTGGTGTTGGTACCTCATTCTTATGGTGATAACAAGGTAGGTATGCGGTTCGTTTAGTACAGTCTTCTTGGGATACACATATTGTCTTTGGAAAGGCGAAGGTGACAATTCACAAAAATGAGAAAAACAGTTCCCTGACCTTAGGACGCACCGGACCTTCTTTTAGCCGTCAAGGCTATACTGAACACTGTATTCAAGATCTTGAGGCTACAGAGCTCGAAGAGAAGGGGCGGCCAAGATGTGCCGGGACATCTGAATAGCTCATGACGTCATAAAGTGTAGCTCATCAGTGATGAATGGCAACACTCACACGCGAACTGTCAAGCAACCACATTTTTTCTAAGTGCACATGACCTCTGGAAGTACTGGATCTCCGGAGTGCGTGACAATGAGCTGTTTAGTGACCCTGGAGCTCTCCGTGGACTGATCACCATAAATCTTCCTCAAAAACTGACACAAACTCAAACATTCTATCACTTAACCACCTTAAGTTCCTTATTCACCTCCTTACAGCATGTCCACGCTCTTCTGGCTTTCCAAAGTCCTGCTCAGCGTCGAGAAGACGGAGTACATCCTTCGCTTCATGCAAATCGCCGACGGAAGCGAACGGCAAAAGCGAAGGGCGAAACCCTCTCAGGAACAATCACCGCTCACAGTCATAAGACAAAACCCTCAGCTTCTGAGGCGATTCATCGACGACTTCCTCAAGTCCGATGGAGTAGGCCCTAGTTCATTAATTCTCCTTCGCATAGTTCCATTCCAGGTGTTCACCCTACGCCTAATAGGGAACCACGCGGGCGAGTTCGTCGTCATCGAGATCGTCAAGTGTTTGTGGCGCGAGTTCTGCGCGCGGAACTGGGGCGACATGGAAGTTGTTATGGCGAACAGCGAACAAAACAACCACAAAACGGTCGAAGTGCGCCTAAGGTGAACACCGTTGACGGCCTTCTTGACCCAAAGCCCCGTTTAGGCCGTCGAACTCTGCGGTCACCGCCGAAAGCGTCGTTTTGACGAACAAACTCACGGAGCAATGATCTCACAGGAGGAACAGCTCCAGATTAGATTTTCCACCACACAGAGATTTTTATGCCTTCTTCACGATCTCAGAAGAGCTCATTGCTCCATACAGGAAGAGGTGGCCTTGGAGATGGAGCTGTCCAAGGAAGTGGCTACCCTGCTGAACCCCTTAGGAGGAGGTTGTATACATCCGCACCCGGACAAAACAGTGAAAAAAGAGCGACAAAAAATGAAAATTATTTTTTAATTAACATATTTTGATCTGCGAGTAATTCTACGGTAAATGAGCCTCTTACATCTTCGGAATTACGCTCGGCTTAGGCTTCCGCTTAATCCTGATCTTTTGGTTCAAGAGTTGTGGCGTTTTTTTGTATTTAATTTTCATTTTTTGCTCTTTTGTCTTACGCTCTTTTTTTGCCCTTCTGTCCCGGTACCGTATACATCGACTAGGTTCGGGTAGCCACTTACTTGTCATCCATATCCCAAGCCAACCCTTCATCTCCTTCCCTCATCACTTGTTTGTACATAAGTGTTCAATAAACTTCACATTGGTCTCGTCCCGAACAGCCTGCGTTCCCGCCACACGACTACGGTAGCGCGACTTAGAAATGCACGAGAAGACCATATGACAGAGGGGGGCATCACTGATGCAAGCGATCAGATGAGAAGTAAGACGTTCATCGATCGGCGTTCCCGAATTGTCGATTTTAGCGTTTCGCACCGACAACGTCTCCGTCCCCATCTCCATCTCGCGCATCGGATTCCACTCAGGCTCGCCGCTTGGCCTAGCCGACTGCTCCCCGTTCGCCTACTCGCCTCCGGGCATCCTGACCAGGTGCGATGCCAAGGACCTCTGTCTCGCGTTGGGGTGAGTCCCTATCATCTCCTTTACGTGCTACTACTTATGAACTGGTCATATTAGGGCCTGTATTGGAACTGTATATTGTAGGTCCTGTGGCTACCGTACACCTAGAGCTCGTTAGCCATGTCAAAATGTACATTGAGTGGAACCTGCTTCAAATGATCATGTTTTTCACTTGCTTGTTTGTCACTATTTCGACGCATTTTATTACAAAGGAGACAAGTTTCTTCATCAAAATGATATGAGCACCTGTGAGGGATATCCTCGTTCCTCTTCTGACGTTGGTTCTGACGCACAGCGACCCTTGTGACCAGCAGGCTTTACTGTCGTTGATTAACCATTGTGATGACAGGTTGGAAATGCTCTATTTTGCTGTAAGGGAAAATGTAGAAAACTAAGGGTTAAAAGAAGCATCAGCTGGGGGAATGACTATTCCAGATGAATTGGAGTAAAGGAGCACTAACTGCTGCAAACACAAAATCAGCATCGCATCGTACACTCTAACGCTCAGATGAGGAGTAGAGATAAGGAATATGAAGCCTCTTCTGTAGAGCTAAGTGATTGTTCTTTGCAAAGCCACTTGTACCTCACCAAGATAGAAAAAAATTTCAGTGTAAAATGCATGTAATTAATTCTAATACTCGCCTAAAAGACTTTCGTGCACCGCATGAATGATCAAGAAGACAAAGAGGTTCAGACTTTGAGTTTGGTTCCTAATGACTCCTCACTATCACCGTGATAATGCTCAACAGCCCGGGGGCAAGCACCGACGAAGGCCACGATCGTAAACAACACAAAAAGTGTAAACAGGACGAGGATTGACTTGTGCACCCAGCCGAGAACGCCTGGCCTATGGTCCCTTCTGATTTTCAGTCGATGATCGTCTAAACTGAAAATTTTAAAGCGCTTCCGGTTTCAGTGACTTAAGATATAACCAAATTAGGACATTTAAAAAAAGTAACACCGCTATGAACCAAATTAACTAACTTCTCGGCTTTATCCTTTTGAAAACCCTCTCGGATCCCTTTTTAAATATGTTTTAATAATTCCTCTGAAAATTAAAACCCTTGAGGATCTAAATAAACCTTCCAAACTCAGAACTTCGACATCAACTGGTGTCATCAAACGGGCCAAGGAGCGATGTCCCATCTGCACAGCTTCGACAAGGCTTATGTGCCCTAAATGTGTGACCAGTCGAGGTAAAATCAGCGGTCTTCCCAGATACTAGCTCTACTGTCTCTGCAGTGAAGTACTCCTCTTCCTATTCCGTGTACAAACACGCGGCCGAGCGAAACGAGCTTCTTCACGAGCGCTTCAGCCGAGAAGTAGATGTAAGTGGAGTTAAAAGATAACATGAAAATTCAACATTTCAGTTTAGGAAGAACTGGATTCCGAAGTGACCATGGTACGGGATCGGATCCTGGAGCTGAAAAGTAAGGCTGAGAGGCTTCAAGAGAGCATAGAGGAGAAGAGGAGAAACGTGGACTTGCTGAGGAAAAAGCTGAGCAAAGGTCAGCACGTGTGCATAGGCCTGGAGGAGGGTATGCGTGTGGTCACCAAAAGCCTCTCGGAAAGAGTCGCCATTCCAAGAAGGGTCGTGGATGGGAGGAGACGATTGGTAACTCTAGTGAAGCACATAGGGCTTATTTCCTACTTTGTCTTTAGCTTCTCGCCAAACGAAAGAAGATGGCTGGCCAACTACTCGTTTGGATCTTCCCCATCATCAAGATACGCGGTTCAGAATTTGAGTCAATCAAGGAGACGTACGTCATTAGCTCTCCTTCTCGCACAATGCTGTCATCGGGTCGACCCGAAATTTTTAAAAAAGCGGGTTTACCATATTAAGAACGCCTCGTTTTTTTTCTAATTATAACCTTGACGACTTAAGGAACAATATCGAATGAAAAAAATCGCAAATTTTGTAAAATAATCGTCGAAAAACGGTCTGCCCCGATTTTCGGTTCAAAATAACCCGAAAACTTGACCCGAACGTTTTTTCGGGAGATGAGCACCTTCGAAATTTTTGTTTTGATTTTGTTCATCTAGCTATCAAAATTTGAAGTAAAAAACACGAAAAAATACACGAAAGAGTAAAGCCTCCTTTTTCAAAATTTTCGGGTTGATCCGATGACAGCTCTGTTCTCATAGAAGGGCCCATTTCTAGGAGAGAAAACTCGTGGCAGTTAATAAACTCGGACGATCCCTATGACATGGTCTCTTCTACGGCTGCTGAACAAGACTTCCTCTACTCCGTGGGTCCATTGAGCTCCTAGCGATAGTTACAATCGTCCCAATTCAGATCTCCGGCTGTGTGGTCAACGAGAAGTTCTGCTTCGAGTGGCTGCACCGATCTCTGACCCCGCGGGACGCCCTCGTGCCCGACCGCACCAACTGTCACGTCTTCGCGGGGCTTTGCTTTCTCGCCCAGCTCGTCCACCTTCTTCTGCTGCTTTTTGCAATTCCGCCGCCCGTTGACGTAAGCTGACACCCGCTCCACCCTTGCAACTGTCAAAAGCCTATCTTTAGCTCAACCCGAACGAACTTCTCACGCGGCCGACTTTTACCAAAAGCATCCTTGCGAACTTCCTCTTCAACCTCAAGGTGGCCATAGTGGCCGTGTGCGCAAGTCAGCAGGTTCCCTTCGAGAAGATCGACCTGAGCAGACCTCTCAGGAATCTTGAGCGTCTCTATGAGAAGATCTGCGATGACATGGGGAAGCGGGCTCTGCCTCAGGTAGGCGAGACCAAGGAGGGATTTATATCTGCTTTTCTTCTCAGGAGATACCAATGAGCCTGCCGGACAGTCTTAAGAAGGAGATCAACGAGCTGAAGGAGACGCTGACGTCGAATGACTCGGTCGATGTTTTGGTAAGGTGGCATCGACTTTGAATATTTATTTTCCGAGCAAATTTATTGAAAAATGAAGAAAAAAAAGATGAGGAAATGAGGTATAATTTCCTTGAAGCAAAATTTAAAAAAACAAAATCATCAAAACTTTTTGCAAGTATCTTTTGTACGATGTAGTTACTTTACCACGCATGAAAGGTAATCTTATTGCCTGCTCTTCTTAGCCTCTAAAATTTCTGCTCTATAATAAAAACTTACCGGCATAAGCGTCTAAAATAAAGGAAAAAACAGATTTAATACTCAAATGCTCAGATTTTATTCTTGATATTATCAATTATTTTGGCAGAGCTTATTACCGTCTTTTACCAAACATTTTTCGTGATTCTACGGAAGTATATAAACCCCACGGATAAACTGAGTCCCGACACCAAAGAATCTCAGCCCCATCAAAGATTCTGAGCCTTGGCAAACTTGGCTTCAGTAAACTGTGGCTCGCTCGGCTCAGATTCTCTAAGGGGGCTTGGATTCTTCCGGAGAACCCTTTT